>JACEEZ010002018.1:0-18862 GCA_016584305.1 Chionoecetes opilio | reverse complement strand
AAAAAAATCTTATTTCCCCGGGTTTTCTCAAATTTTTTGAAAGATCCCAAAGCCCTCTTGCCTGTAAAATAATGCCTTTTTAGATATGTGCTTTATGACATTAAAATATGAGCAATGGGCCGTATACTATGACGGCTATTATAAAAAAACAATGACTATTTAATTATGAAAAAGTCAAAAATACCTGAAGAGTCTCCGGTAACCCACAAACCAAGTAAATTTAATGAAAAAAACTATCTTAATTATTTTTTTCTTAAAAAAATGTTTTAAAAGGGGAAATGGAATCATGCAAGCATTTTTAACACGGGTACAAATTTTTTTTTTTAAATTTTGTCTTCATGGGTAATCTGACTCCCCTTTTAAAAGTGAATGTGTCAATGCAAGTAATTTGAAATTTTTTTCAAGAAGGTTTAAAAAGACGCAGCCATCTCAACATCACTTCCCCTAATTTTCTTTTCCCCCACAGGGTACAGGTGGCAGCAGCTCGCCGCCCAGAACAGCTGGTGACCATCTGGTACCCTCAGCGCTGCACCCGGCCCACACACACCCCCGGCAGAGGCTGGTTTGGGCGGGAAAACGCTTGTGCACCGGTTGCCGCTGCTCCAAAATTTTTTCCCCATTTTGGTTCAATATTTTTTTGTATGATCCCATTGCTTCTGTAGAAAAGATTTTAAAATTAAAAAAGAGTTATACATACAAAATTTATTTTTTTATATCTTTGCTTTGTATTTTTTGTTCCGGAACTCTTCGGGTATTTCGACTTCCCATAAACTTTAAAATATTACTTTAAAATAGCAAATTATAAAATGCGTAGTTGAATCTGATTATTTAAGCCTATAAATAATCAGATTTCACACTATCACTTTATAATTTCTTTTTTTCAAAGCAATTTAAAATTGTAGGGGGTATTGAATTATGGTAATAAAATTATGACTTAGAATATCTGCTATTTGATCTAAATTGCCTAAAAACTCATGCACTATTATGGGCCCTTAAAAAATTACAAAGTCGAAAAAATGTACTACTTGAAGGATATTTTATATTTTATACACATATATATATAAAATTATAACACACACATATATATATATATACACCATTATATATACACACAAATCCATATAACAATATATACACACATAATACACACATATATAATATATTACACATGTGTAATATATAATATATATATATAAAAATTTTATACAATATATAAAATACACAATATATAACCAATTAATTTTATATATCACACATATATATTATTATAATACACTATATATAATAATATACCCATATATATATATATATACACATAATATATTATAAACACAATTTTATATATACACACAATAATATATACACACATATATATATATATTATAATAACCCACATAATATATAATATATATATACCACATATATATATATATATATATATACACACACATAATATATATATTAAAGCACACCATAATTAAAATATAATACACACATTACACATATAATACACATATATATATATAATTTTACATATATATATATATACCATTATATATATAACATATTATAATAATATAATATAAAACACATATATATATATATACCATATTTATATATACACATTATATATTACCTATATATATACATATATATTATATATATAAATATATATTATATTAAATATATATTTTAATAAAAATTTATAAAAAATAATTTAAACCCCTATATATATTTAAAAAAAAAAAAAAAAAAAAAAAAAAAAAATATATATATATTTATATATTTTATTATATTTATATATATTTTATTTTAAAAAAAAAAAAAAGCCCCCCCCTATATATATATATATTAAAATTTTTATATATATATATAATATATAAAAATTTTATATATATTAAAATATTTTAAAATTATATATATATATAATAAACCAACCTTTTAAAATATATTTTTTATAAATTTTATTTATTATATTATATTTAATATTTTTTAAAAAAATTTTATATATATAATTTTTAAACCCTATAATTTTTTATATTTTTTTAATATTTCTATTTTATATTTTTATTTTAATTTTTAAAAAATTTTTTTTATATATTTTTTATATATAAAATTTTATAAATTTTTGTTTTATTTTTATATATTTATATATTTTTATTTGTTAATTATTTATATATTTATATTATAATATTTTTTTTTTAAAAAATTAAATATTTTTTTGTTTTTTTTTTTTTTTTTAAAAAAAAAAAATTTATATATATATATATATATTTATATTTTAAAATTTTTTTGTTTTATTTTTATATAATTTGTTATATATTTTAATATGTGTATATTATATATATGTGAATTATATTATGTATATATATATATGTTTATTATAAATGTGTATATATATATATAGTGAATTTATAATATGTGTATATATATGTGTAATGTGTGTATTTATAAAATTATTATGTGTGTCCCCAAATATATATATATATATTGTGTGTATATATATATATATATATATTTTGGGGTGTTATATATATATATATATATATGGGGTGTATATATATATATATAAAATATATGTGTGTATATATATATTTTGGGGTTGTATATATTATTGTGTGTATATATATATATATATGTGTATATATATATATATATGTGTGAAATATATATTTTATATATGTGTATATATAATATATATATATGTGTGTATATATAAAATATATATATGTGTATATATATTGTGTTTTATTATATATAGGGTATATATATATTATATATATATATATATATACACATGTGTATATATATATATATATGTGTGTATATATGTGTGTATATATGTGTATATATGTGTATATATGTGTGTATATATATATGTGTGTATATATATATATATGTGTGTGTATATATATATATATATATGTGTATATATATATATATATATCCTTCAACGTAGTACATATTTTCGACTTTGTACATATTTTAAGGCCATAATAGTGCATGCAGATTTTAGGCAATTTAGATCATAATAGCAGATATTCTAATGTCATAATTTGATTACCACTACAACTTTATAATATTGCTTTGAAAATAGCAAATTATAAAGTGCATAGTGTGAAATCTGATTATTTATAGGCTGTAAATAATCAGAATTCACACTACGCATTTTATAATTTGCTATTTTCAAAGTAATATTATAAAGTTGTAGTGGTAAAGTCGAAAATACCTCGAAGAGTCTCCGGAACAAAACTACAAATGCAAAGATATAAAAAAATAACTTATGTATGTACTAACTTCTTTATTAATTTCAAAATCTTTTCTACAGAAGCAATGGCATCATACAAAGAATATTGAACCAACACTGGGAAGAAATTTTGTTGAGCAGCGGCAACCGGTGCACAAGCGTGTCCTGCCACACACCAGCCTCTGCCGGGGGTGTGTGTGGCCGGTGCAGCGCTGAGGGTCACCAGATGGTCACCAGCTGTTCTGGGCGGCGAGCTGCTGCCACCTTGCTACCCTGTGGGGGGAAAAGAAAGTTAGGAATGTGTCATGTGATGAGATGGCTGCTGTCTTTAATCCTTACTTGTAAAATAATATTTCAAATTAAACTTGCATTGACACATTCACTTTAAGAAGGGCGAGTCAGATACCCAGTGAAGACAATTAAAGAATAAAAATTTGTACCCCGTGTTAAAAATGTTTTGCATGATTCCATTCCCCTTGTAAGCATTTTTACATGAATAAAATAATTAAGTATAGTTTTTTTCATTACTTCACTTGCGTTTGTGGTGTTGTACCGGAGACTCTTCCAGGTATTTTCGACTTTTTCCATAATTTATAATAGTATTAGTATATTTATAATATGCCGCCCATAGTATACTGGCCATCATAGCTCATATTTTAATGTCATAATAGCACATATCTAAAGGCCATTTTTTGACAGCTGCCAAGAGGGCTTGGTATCTTACAAAAAAATGTTGAGAACGCCGGGAAGTATAGATTTTTTTTCAATCAACGGCCGCCGGTGTAGAAGTCTGTCCTGCCCCACGCGAGTCTTTGCCCTGGGTGTGTGACTGGCCATGACCTGCGGCGTCTCTTACATTTTTCATCGTTCTATCCTTTCACTGTAAGTACAATCCAGGCAAGTGTCATACTGCTGTTAGTTTTGTCAGTTCTTTACAAGCTTACTTCTTTCTCGGCGAATTTTACTACGATCAATGACTTTGGAGGTGTCCTTTGGAGACAAATTTCCCATGTCTTGTGCACAGCTGAGGCAATAACGGCTGCTGCTTGATCTGAGACGCCCATTCTACGCACGCTTTAGCAAAGATGGTAATCGTACAGTCATCGTCATTCTTTGTCGTTTACTCCCGGTGTCGCGGGTGTCGATAGATCAGGTTTACAGTGTGACTTAGATCGGGTTTTGTTCTTTGTCGGTGTCGTCTTCCTCTTTGTAGCTTCCAGAATTGAAATTTCTGCTTCCATTGTTCTTGGTGAATGCTGTCTCTTTTCGATTCACTCTCTTTCCTGGATATTTTATTTTGTAGCTTTGTTGTTTCCATCAAATCAATGCCTCCTATAATCATCTTTTTGGCTCCTCTTGGTCCTCTAGAAAAATTTCTTTGAGTGCTACTTTGTCGCTCTTTCGCACTTACAGCTCACGACGAAATCTACACATTTGCATTTGCTAATGTCGAAGAGTTTATCTGCGTCTTCTCTGAACTGTTCAAGTTGTTGCTTGTAGTTGCCGTTGTCCTTCCGAGCCTTGTATGTTTCAGATCTTCTTGTATTCTCGTTGTAAGGTCTGAGCGTTTCAATCCCCTTGTCCGTTTCGTCACAGTCGGAAGAGACGCTTTCTCCCAAACAAGTTCAAGATCAACGCAAACTTTTTCTGATAGCCTACTTGGGCGAACGGGGTATTTTGTTATTCTTCGTTGTCAGCTGTTTTCTTTTTATGGATGTAAGCCTTCATAAAATCAGCATAGGTGGGAAGAAAAATTTGTGGATATCTCGCATGGCGCGCCAAAAATCACACGTGCCACCTTCTCCCTCGTAATAGTTGCCATTCTGAAGAAAGAAAAAAAAAAAAAATTGCAATAAAATTGCAATAAAAGTCGACAGCAAACTAAGCTGTTAATTATTTGCATAAACATGCATGAAAGACCAGCATCTTGGATGACTCATGATGGCAAAGCGATCGTAAAACATGAAAGATGCCATATATTAAAATCGCTGGTGGTCGTTTCAAGCAATGCTTCAATTTTATTATAATTTCACATGATGTTTCTAAAGCCCATTGGCAACTATTCCACACTCAAGTAAATTATAAATCCAAAAATGATATTTTCACTCCACCCTAGTGTGTGTCCGGTGCAGTGCCGCCAACTGATGGTGACGGTGTTGTGGGCGGCAAGCTGCTGCCACCTTGCAACTCTGTGGGGGGAAAAGAAAGTTAACAGACTGTCATGTGCCGTGAATGTGTGATAAGATGGCTGCTGTCTTTCATCCTTACTTGTACAATAATGATTTGTTCTTAGTCTTGGTCACATGCCTTGCCTTAGTATGCCGTGTGGATGCGAACATTATTTACAGGAACTACCACGTGTAGGTCTCACGGCCTCTTGTAGCTTCCTTATTTTCTCATGTTCATGATATTTCAAAGTTCTTTACATTCACTTCAATAAAATTGGTTCAGATTATTGAGTGAAATGAGTTTATGATTTTTATCACAAGCTGTGCTGTGCAATTGCCATAAAATACCATGCATTTACTACAGTCACTTTTGACTCGAAACTGAACTCGTTCAAGCCCTGCCTGCCCACAGGGTGAAAAACAGCATTTTGACAATCTAGAATGGGGGAGGAACTGACGAAACCTGCATGGGATCGGAAGGCAAGGAATGTGACCAAGACTGAGAACCACTAATGTAGACACAACCATTTACATGCAGTGCTGGAGAGAGAGCGAGAGAGAATAATCCACCCCACACATTTTACCCACCTCTAAATCCTTGTCTTGGAAAATTCTGTCTACTTTTTTGCTTCATTGCCTGACAACTTTATACTATGTAGTTATAAGAACATAAGGAAGCTACAAGAGGCCGCCAGACCTACACGTGGTAGTTTCTGTTATGTGAATGTTATATGGAAAACAAGATTACAAAAAAACTGGAGTCAACAAGTGAATCACAACAATTTTCAACGATTGGTCAACATTAGCATGGGGGTTTTGCAGCGGTCTGTATCCTACTATTAATAGAACCAGTTAACATGTACACAAATACAAATGACTTGATTAAAAGAAAGGCTTATAACCCGATAAGTGTTCAAGCCGCCCTAACAAGTATCTGAAATAATGACCCTCAAAGCATTAACTATTTCCTACACATTACCTTTCAACCCAGTCTCTTGACCAACAGAGAGACTCAGTAAAATTCTTCCGTGCCCCAGTTTTCTTGACATCATGTCACCCTCGACCCATGCCTTCAAGCTAGTCCCTGACCCCAAAATCCTTCCTGTCACCCTCGACCCATGCCTTCAAGCTAGTCCCTGACCCCAAAATCCTCCATGTCACCCTCGACCCATGCCTTCAAGCTAGTCCCTGACCCCAAAATCCTTCCTGTCACCCTCGACCCATGCCTTCAAGCTAGTCCCTGACCCCTAAATCCTTCCTGTCACCCTCGACCCATGCCTTCAAGCTAGTCCCTGACCCCTAAATCATCCTCAACCAAAATTAGTCATTCATTGTTATTGATTCTAATTTATTATTATTGATTGGAATGGACTCAGTCGTCAGGTAGTTAGTGCAATGTCATTAGGGAGCTTTAAAAGGAGGTTAGATCATTTCATGGATGGGGATGAAAGGTAGATGTAGATAGTGTTAAGTAACAGGAACTACCTCGTGTAGGTCTCGCGGCCTCTTGTAGCTTCCTTATGTTCTTAATCAAGCTGTGTTCCCGCGGTGCAGCGAACCAGAGCTCCGCCGCCAGCCACTGTCCTGCCACTCTGTGTTCCTGCACATCCACTGAAGACTGCCACTGTTAATGATAGGCTGATGAGGACTTGTGAGCCTTCTGACACTTAACGATGTTTCTCATCATCGCTTCCTCTAAACATCTGTTCACTATCAGGTACCATCTGTATATCCCCCTGAGTAAAAACACTAAAGAAATAATCATTTCAAATTTTACACATATCATCATCAGAACTTACAATCTTACCCTGCTCGATATTCAACGGTCCCACTAAATCCCTAGTCTTTGTCTTATGGACCTGAAAAAATCCCTTAGGGTCAGTCTTTGCCTGACCAGCGACCTTAATCTCATAATTGTTCTTTGCTGCTCGTTAATCTTTTCACTATCCTCGATTTCCTTGATTTTATAGCCCTATATAAGGATTTTTTTTCTTCTGTCCTGTAATTAAATTCCTTACAAACTATTTATAATCCTCATCAGCATCGACCTCACTGACACTCTCCGCCCTGACCTCCGACCACACCTTCCCCTCCATCCTACACTGATGTTAATGCTGAAGTGCTGAAGTTGAAGCACTGTGTATTCACATTTCTGGGAGCAGGATTTCACTAGATTTTTAGTATGTTATTAAGCATATTCAGATGTAGTAGAATCCGTTAAAAAAAAATTGTATCAATTTTTGAGGGTTAAGGGGTTTATTTTTCATATATTTACCAGTCTATATACTGTATGTACATTAGAATAAAATAATAATAATGACTGTGGTTGAGTTGTTTAGGTAGTGAGATGAGGATGTGAGTCAAGCAGAGTATCTTACACCACAGGACCCTTGAGGCGTTGGTGCACTCAGGGCCAGACACTGACCTCCACAATCCACAGCAAACGTGGCGCCTGGAAAAAACGAAAACCAGAAATGTTTTTGGCTCTAATGATGCATTATGGTGAATATGCTACATATGTTTACTACCAAGTGATTTTCTGTCTGCATGAAATAAGCATGTAATGACGTGTTACTCTACTTTTGGTGGATCTTGGGCAAAGTTTTGAGGAGGCCAAGTTAGTTATTTTTTTTGGGACCCAGGTAAACTCAAGCTTATATTCGTGGACCCCGAACCTGTCCTTTTTGCACTCAACTTTCCACCTACTTCTGATCCCAGTTGGATTAACCTAGCGGCACTGTAAGGGTGGTGGCGGGATTAGTGGAAGGAGATTAACTAAAATATTTCACACCTGCTATACCACCCCTCTTTCTCTCTCTCTTCTCTCTCTCTCTTCTCCTCTCTCTCTTCTTTCCCTCCCCACCATCCTTTATCTCTTTTTCTTCTTCCTTTCTCTCTCTCTTTCTTTCATTCTTATTCTTTTCCCTCCTCTTTCTTTCTTTTCTTTTCTTCTTCTTTCATTTCTTCTCCTCCTCTTCCTCCTCCTATATTCTTCCTTCTCCCTCTTAACCTTCCACATGATGAAAATATTCACGATACTATATCACATACTGGCTATGTGCGGAGTCATTACAGCTTTAAAAGGGGGCTAAACTAAATAAATTCATGGATGGGGATGAAAGGTGGATGTAGGTAGTGTTAGGTAACAGGAACTACCTCGTGTAGGTCTCACGGCCTTGTGTAGCTTCCTTATTTTCTTGTGTTCTAATGATGTGTGTGTGTGTCTGTGTGTGAGGAAGAAAGAAGGAAATAAGAAGGAAGAAAACCTATATGAAAGAAGGAGAAAGAATGAAGGAAGGAAGGGAAGGAAGGGAGAGAGGGGGAAGGAGGGGAGGAGAAGGGAAGGAAGGGGAGAGGGAGAGGGGAGGGGAAGGGAAGGGAGGGGATTGAATGAATGGTGAAAGTATGGAAGGGGAGATAGGAAGGGGGAGGGAAGGGAAGGAAGGGAAGGAAGGGGAGGATGGGAAGGAAGGGGAGGAAGGGAGGTATATATAATAAATAATGATGGGAAGTGAAGGGGTTGATGGTGTGTGTGTGAGTGTGTGTGTGTGTGTGTGTGTGTCACCTGATTTGATCCCCTCATTAAAGGATCTCGAGGGGTCAGAAGAGGTGAGGGTGAGGTTCTTCTTCTACTCCCTCTCCTCCCCCTTCCTTCCACACTATGAAAGTATGGATGAGATTCATTCCCCCCTACCACTATTTAAATACATACATTTGTAAATACAATTTTAAATATACACATGTATAAATATACACATGGAAGTAGAAGAGAGACAGAGGATGGTGGAGGATGGAAAGAGAGAGAGAGAGAGGAGAGAGAGAGAGAGAGAGAGAGAGAGAGAGAGAGAGAGAGAGAGTATAGCAGGTTGTGAAATATTTGAGTTAATCTCCTTCCACTAATCCGCCACCACCCTCAAAATGCGCTAGTTTTAATCAAACTGGGATCAGAAGAAGGTGGAAAAGTTGAGTGCAAAAAGGACAGGTTCGGGTCCACGAATATGCAGCTTGAGTTTACCAGATAGCCTAGCATACCCTGGTATAGTACTAGTCCGGCAGTCTTAGTGAAATGATGGGGACATGCCGGATAAAAGCACCAAAAATTTTTCAGGCACTCTACAGGCTCCTAGCTATGATTTTGAGAGGGGAGACAAATGATCCCATCACTCAGATGGCTATAAGGAACTTTTCTTTTATATTTTGACATTTCCGCATGTGGAAATTAGGGTAAATGGGTTTTTTAAAAGAATAGTCATAAGGATAATGTTTATTGGATGCAAGTTATCTTATTATTATTATTTAATAACTCCAGAACAAAATATTCCAATATGGCTGTCAAAAAAACATAAATTCAATATTTATTCGACTTTAAAACTCCCTGCGGACATCGCGAAATGCCATGTAGTTTATTAGCAGAACACGAATTAAAACATACTCCTTGCAATTCAAAATGACAGTGGTTAATCTACTGACGGTGCATTATGAAAAATAAGTATTCATTAAGCTCATTATACAACAATCATGTTCTTCCTGTACAGCTGCAGGAATGCCATGTCTTTGTTAAGCACCAGTATCACAATGCAGGTATGATTCATAATTGTAATTATGTGTCTACTTCTCACATTTGCAGCTGCACAGTTCGGTGCATTTCCAGCTGGCTTTCTTGCATGAACATCTCCCGCCACAACCTGCAGCACTTTTGCAGGCACACTTCACAGTTCACTTACAGCCTTTGCTGCCGCAGGCTGCGAGTTGAAGAGTATGATCTGTGAGGCAGTGAGACAGGCCTGGGAATCTGTGCAGTCCTGATCTTTCAAGTCAGCTCCTTTCATCAGCATGGTCACCATACTCTTGAGGTTGGCTGGAACAGAGTTCTTCTGGCAGTCAGGGGAAAGGAGCCACTGAAGTTGAAACCACAGGAACGAAAGATGTCCTCTCGCACAATCCTGGCAGCTTTTGCCAAAATTAGTGCATCTCCTTCATAGTCAGTCTCCATGGCCTGTTTCAGCATTTGTTGCATGCCTTTTTCAAAGACAAGTAGCACATTTTTTCCATCACTTTGCTCTTGTGAATATGGAAAGTGCTTCAGGATTTGCTCTTTAAAGCGAACTTTGTTGACTTCACTCCTGATGCCAAAGTCAGCAAGACGACTTTCGTAGAGATGCCGTAGGGAAGCAAACTTGAAGAGCAATGTGCCTTCTTCCACTTCATTCTCTATGTAAGTGACCAGCTCAGCAAATGCTCTTGCTCGGGCTTTCTTGTCTGGTTTACTGGCATCCTGTAGGTTTTCCCTGTTCCTGATCAGGGACCGGTGACGATTCCGCAGTCCAACCAAGCAAGCAAGATGGTACTTGGCCTCCAGTGCAATGAGGTCACGACACCTTCAATCCTGGTCAACAAATCTGAATCCAACAGATCTCGGGCCATTGACCTAACATTGTCATCTGCCCCTAGGGTTTTGAACTCATGCAGGAGTCCATCTTCTTTGGTGCAAAATATGCAGCTGGTCTTGTCGAAACATTTGCGTGGACGACGGCATCGGTCTTCTGGAGCAGGAGTGCTATCTCTCCCTCGCTTCTTCGCCCTTGCCAGTTTCTGTGTGTTGAATTGGTCGTGACATGATTTGTGCCACTGTGCATGATTCCTGATCAACTCATCCACGTCTGTGGCAGCACCAAATGCAAGAGGCACTGGCAGAGCGTTGAGTTCTCTCTGAACTGAGTCACTTTCTCCAGGAAGATCCATAGACAGCTGGCGCCGACTTGTCCGCTCCATGTGCATTTAAGGGACAGCGAAGTGGCTCAGAGGTTTTCTTCTGGCAGACTGCACACGCTGACCAATCCATCACAGATGAGGACTGGGCTCTTCAAAATCTGCACACAAAACAAAACAGTTAGCAGACATTGTTGCATCCTTAACTAAGTACATGTACGTAAGTAATTCATGGTCATACATGTAAGCCTAAATTCCATTGTAATAGAACGGTTTGTCCTGGTAAAATTTGAAAAGTGTGATCTTGAAGTATAGAAGGGATGAAAAAATAACAAACTAGTGGTGTATTGCATATACGGAATATTTCTTTTGCCATTAAAGGCGAATCTTGATTTCATCAAGATTTTTCTAAGTGAAAATTAGCCGTTATCACAAAAATGGTTCATAGAGGCTTCTGAGTAATTGGATCGTTTGTCTCCCCTCTCAAAATCATAGCTAGGACCCTGTAGAATGCCTGAACAAAATTTGGTGCTTTTATCCGGCATGTCCCCATCCTCTTGAAATCTGGTCCTTAGCGGCCGGACTATACTGTGTACTAAATCATCTAATATAGCTGTAGTATATCCTTTTAAGCACAAATAGTAATAAATAACCGGCTAAAACAAAGAACCAGTGCATCAGCATCACTGTTGTACATGTGCATGCAGATGTTCCAGGATAAAAGCACATGGAAACAAGCAGTACATCACGTATTCCTCATTTTGGAAGGGGGGCAAAACTACAACATTTTTCCTTTTGGGGGGAGGGAGGCGATGGCCTTGGCTGCCCTCCCCCCAAGCATCCCCCAGTGCCTGGCAGTCCCTGTAGAGCACACTGAAGGGGTGAGGACAAACAGCCTTGTGACAGTGCATGCAGCAACTACTCGTCTGGCTGGCTGTTTTCCATACTACACTCTATTGAGATATATCATATAGGAGGCAGGCAGGCAGGGAGGGAGATGCGTGGGTGAGTGAGGCAGCCCTGGCGAGGGTGTGGTGGGATGAACACACTTCACATACACAGCCTGAGCTACAGCCTCAGCTTGTAGGTTCACTGTCAGGGCAAACTCATCACAATGCAGACACACCTCCAGCCCCTCGCTGCACTAACACACGCCTCCTTCCTAAATCCTTTTCACTTCTCAAAAAACAAAAGAATGATAAATAAATATATAATTAATATTTTTATTTCTTATATATATATATATATATATATATATATATATAATATTATATATATAATATATATATATATATATATATATATATATACAGTACAACATCATAAATCAGATGTTCATATTTCTGATGTCAGATAAATTGGATGTTTTCACGGACACCTATTTATAAATTGGACAAATATTCGGTAACACAAAGGAGATGTGAAAGGTGCTCTGCTGAAATGGATCAAAGAATATTTGAAGGCTAGGGAGATGAGAACAGTCATAAAGGATCAACAATCAAAATGGTGCAGAGCAATAAGTGGAGTTCCTCAAGGGTCAGTGGTGGCACCAGTGATGTCCATGGTCTATATCAATGATAAGGGTGGAAGGAATAGATAGCTATGTAAGGTTATTCACGGATGATGTCAAGTTATCGGCTACAAACAGACCTTGGTAAGATGTCAGACCGGAGTCAGAGGTGGGAAATGGAGTTTAATGCAGGAAAATTTAAAGTTATGGAATTCGGTAAGAGTACAAGGAGACAAAAGGGAATTACCGAATGGGAAATGAGTATACACTCAACCCTCGCTACCGCGCCTTATTGGTGTCTGTATCAGCGTGCTAAAGCTAAAATTGCGATAGCTGCACCATATAACTAATGGTAATAATTATAATTGGTGCCGGGATCCCCAAGATCACCACAGATTTTATAACTTTTCATGTTTTTACCCAGGTTTTTTAACATATGATGAAATATTACATCAAATCAGGAGAGATAGAAGCAACATACATGTTACAGCACTTTATTTATCTTTGGGGGATGATGAGGGGCTTAGATGGATGGAATATTATGAGGCTTGTGTGAAGTGTTAGTTAGCATTTATGACCACCACAACGAGGCTGTAACTCGTCCAGCATGTCTTCAACTGTTGCACTACCTCCAGAGCCTACCATCCGAGCCCCATACTGAGTATTGGCCGAAATAAAATAAAAAATCGAAGAAAAAAAAAAAAAAAAGAGTTATGCTTGATAGCTGTAAAACTTGACAGCATGATGCGCTGTAGTCGAAGTTTGAGGTACATTTAGGCAGAGCTAGGCAGTATTTAAATACATTTGTGTATTTAGAAATGTATTTATAAATACATTGGTTGTCATGTATTTAAATACAGTATTTAAATACTTTTATGAGTATTTAAATACATTGTATTTAAATACTCATAATATAAAAATGTAAATACTTTTTTATCAGTTAATTTGACCATAAATCCGCCCCAACTATCTGGCAACCCGATGTTACAGTGAACCAGTGTTTCCACTTGCAAGGAAATGTCCTGATATTAAGGAAATTTAGGCCTGAGAAGGAAGTTTCTAAGGAAACCCAAAATCTAAGTAAATCCTAAGGAAATCAATTTTTTTCGGACGTTAAAATTTGTGTATTTAAAATGTATTTACAAATGTATTTAAATACAATTGATGTATTTAGTATTTAGTATTTAAATACATTAGTAAAATGTATTTTAGTATTTAGTATTTAAATAAATTTCTCCCATGTATTTAGTATTTAGTATTTAAATACATTTCTCCCATGTATTTAGTATTTAGTATTTAAATACATTCAATGTATTTAGTGCCCAGCTCTGCATTTAGGTATGCGTGATAGCCGTACAACTTGATAGCCGAATGCGCGATAGCCGAGGGTTGAGTGTACAGGTGCCTCTGGATGTAGGTGAGGATTGTGTCCCGGGAGACCTCACGTAAAGTAAATGTCGCATCATGTGAACATAATAAAGCCATAGAAGGGCACTTGGAAGCCATGTGGTGGAGGCGAGGTGGTGGTGCGGGAGAGAGCATGATGGACGTGTTTACACTGCGACAAGGGCACAGAGACTGAACGCTGGGTGACGTTGTGGGCTAGCAGACGTGCGGGAAAGTAGGTGGCATCTGGTGGCCACTGTAAAACTGCACCAGCTGCGCAGTTTTTTTACGTGGAGTATATCGCATTATTCTAAATAAAAACGTAATTTGGAAAAAAAGGCTCCATTTCTCACATTGCATTAATCCAAATAAAGTGTCGTTTAAACTCGTATAAAACTAGTGGTAGTACACTAGGGTTCTGCATAGAACGTAAGCATAAGCAAACGTACCTTAGTAAACATCACAGCATGAGCACAGATTAGTTGATTTGAATGTCTTATGGTATTCAAAATACTTGTGGTAACAGGAAGTACTGAGGTTACATCATATAAGAGGCTGAATTGAATAACTACCTAACCTCCTACAACATTAGTCTTGGAAGACACATGAGTATTTTTCAGGGACTTTTTAGGGGAAAAGTGTGTCTTATAAGCCGTAAAATACGGTAATGTTACTAGCAACCTTACACCAGCGAGGCACATAAATAACATCACCAGAGAGACATTGTTATAAACTCTTGAGGAATATAGAGTAGCCTTTGCTATTTGGACGAGATGATGAAAAAAGCGGATGTATCAATGATGCGACCAAGGTTGGAAATGCAGCAGTGGTTTGGTCACCGGTAGAAAGAAAGATTGAAAGAATACAGAGGGCGGCAACGATGATGGTCCAAGTTTTGAAGATTTATCATACATGGAAAGACTTATGTTAAGATTAAATCTTGCAAACCTGGAGAAAAGAAAGGAAGAGGTTGATCTGATTAATGTGTTCAGGGTTTCCGAGGGACTGGAAAATGTTGATAGAGGAGTTTTTGTGGACGAGAGATACGAGAGGTCATGGGAAGAATTAAAGAGGACATATGCAAGAGAGGCATTAAGACTATAGCTTCCCAAACAGATCCATGGACTGTGGAATAAACGGATAGGAGGTGGTACATGCCAAGAATATTCACTACTTCAAAGCCAAGCTGGATAATTGTAGTTTCGAGACAGACAGTACTAGCTTAGTCTCTTTTCCTGTATGTTACAACTAGGTAAATACATGTGACACAAGCCCACCACCACCACCCATTGCCACACAGGACATACTCCCACAGGCATGGGTACAAACACACTTGTCCACACAACGCACCACCTCAAAAGTGGATCTCAGTGCTTGGCAATTTCACTTTATATAGAAAACACTTGCTACAAATATCACACTTGAATTTCCTATAGCCAGTGTGTCTTAGGGTGTGTACACTGAGACTAGAGCTGGTAGTAAATCTTTTCCCACACTCTAAACATTCATATTTTTTAACACCAGTGTGTCAGGGTGTGTATGGTGAGGCTACTCTTAACAGTAAATCTTTTCCCACACTAAACATTCATAATTTTAACACCACTGTGTGTCAGGGTGTGTGTGGTGAGGCTCCTCTTAACAGTAAATCTTTTCCCACACTCTAAACATTCATAATTTTTAACACCACTGTGTGTCAGGGTGTGTGCTGAGGCTCCTTTTTTTTTTTCAGTAAATTTTTTCCCACACTCTAGACATTCATAATTTCTACGAATGTGTGTCAGGGTGTGTGTGCTGAGGCTCCTCTTTTCAGTAAATTTTTTCCCACAATCTAGACATTCATAATTTCTACCATGTGTCAGGGAGTGTCTGGTGAGGCTATTTTTATCAGTTAACCTTTTCCCACACTCTTGACATTCATAATTTTTAACACCACTGTGTGTCAGGGTGTGTCTGGTGAGGTATCTGTTTTGAGTAAATCTTTTCCCACACTCTAGACATTCATAACTTTTAACACCACTGTGTGTCAGGGTGTGTCTGGTGAGGTCACCCTTTTTAGTAAATCTTTTCCCACACTGTAGACATTCAAAATTGTTAACACCACTGTGTATCAGGGTGTGTTCGGTGAGGCTACCCTTATGAGTAAATATTTTCCCACACTCTAGACATTCATATTTTCTAACACAACTGTGTGTCAGGGAATGTCTATCGAGGTCACTCTTGTATCTGAATGATAGACCACACTGTTGGCACTCCGATTTGTTCTCTCCTTTGTGGCCTGAGCTGCCTGCCTCAAGGTGATTCTTGCCATCACAGCTGTCCCTCCCCACACCTGAGGCAGACTGATCCTGCTGCTCCCGGCCACTCATGCTGCTGCCCAGCCCCACAGCAATACTATATAGCAGCAGCACACTAAGCAGCGAGTCCTGCGGGAACTCTTGGCGATACTAGAATAATCCCCTTTATTGCCAAGCGGATCATCCAGCTTCGCCTCTGACCTCAGCACCTGCAACAGTGGTGACAGTCACAACTCAGAAAATTACACACTGCCTTAACACTGCTAAACCCTGCAGGGCCGACACCTTTCTTCCCCTCACTGGTCAAGGCTTCCACTGCCTCCTCTGTGGCTCCCTCATCATTTCTTATGTAGGACACCAGCCCTGTCCTCACATGAGAGGGACCAATTCCTGCACCAGGGAGAACAGAACAAGAAACAGCTTCTCATCTCCACTAAGCCATCCCTTGGTCTTGACACTTTACTGTCACCTCCACACAAACCTTCACTGCTTAGCCTGTCCTTCCACCAACAGGCCAAGAAACTTCCGGCAAGGAAGGAAAATATACTTTAGTGTGAGATAGTGTCCCTGTGTGGAACTTTATGCCTGATTCTTTGGTGTTAATAACTGATGTCACCTATACATGGGGGGCCTTGCAGCACAATAGGGTCAACGAATACCTAATGTATATTGCATAACCATTGAAACACAGAGAAAATACAGATAAATCTCCCAGATACAAATACAGGTTGTACCGAGTCAAATCGTGTACCTAATTCTCATGTACAGTAGTACCTCGTGTAATCCAACCCTCAATATTTGGACCTCCTCCTCTTTTTTATTATTATAATTAATTTTTTTAAGGTTAGGGTCAGGGTAGGTAGGGTGTTATGATGTGTCTCAGTGAGGGTAGAGGCCCAGGCAGCCAGGGAGGGCTTTCATGATCCATCACTGAGCATAGTTTGTATACTGTAATTGTGGTTTCTTTGTTGTTTCCAAATGTTGTACAGTAATCTCCCGTTTTTCTGTCGTTCTAATATCCGTTGTGCGACGTTATCCGGCGCCAGCAATTCGGCTGTATTAAAACACTATCCGTCCATGTGATGCATTATCCAGCGAAAATTCCGGCAGAAGATGCACTAAACATCTTTTCTCAGGATAATTTGGTGTGCATTCGCCTCGTATTCGCAATATTATATTAATAATATTATTATTAATACAGGTATTAATGTTTTTAATATTGTTAGTTATACTGTTCTAGCCATTATTATTATTATTATTATTATTATTATTATTACTGCTATCATTATTTTCGCTGGTTATTATTGGGTTTGTGGGCACCGGAGGGGCCTAGAGGGGTAGTGATACATTATCCGGCAAGGTCCTGGCTGCTATGCGCCGGATAAACGGGAGATTACTGTATTGGTGAGTGACCTGAGGCCATTGAGCCTTGGACCCAGATCCAGCAATGGAGGTGGCATCTCCCCATTCTACAGGAAATTCCATGAAAATCCATTTGTACCTATTGGTTGTGGCTTAACGACGCTGGCTCTGTGTTACGGGCTGTATGGCTTCAGCAGGGGGCGGCACGGCTCCTCCCAGAAGATGATGAGGCTGAGGGTGGCGGCGCAAGGCTTCACTGTGGTGGCTCTCATGATGGGTATCGCCAAGACCTCAATGCATGCGGCGAGTGACTGATACACAAATACAGGAACTACCACGTGCAGGTCTCGCGGCCTCTTGTAGCTTCCTTATTTTTTATGTTCTTAGGAATAGAAGAAAGTGTGTATATATTAAGAGTGTAAGTGATTTTAGACTGTTAGACTGTTACGTTGTTGACTGTGTAAGTGTGTATGTACGAAAATACTAGTCCATGTTTTCACAGGAACTACCTCGTGTAGGTCTGACGGCCTCTTGTAGCTTCCTTACTTTCTTATGTTCTTCTTATGTTCTCTCCCACCTTCTAGATACTACCTGTCCTTACTACCGTATTCAGCAAGCCTCCCACGGTAGGTAGTAAACGGGTAGGAAAGCCCAACCGGCTTGGGCGAGTAATGATGTAATCAAACTCATCATCAGTCACAAGCCAATGACAAACTGTTTCTAAAACCTCTCGACCAATCACAAGCCAACAAGACTTATTGCAAGCAAGAATGGCATGCCAGGCATGAGACCGCATTCTCCTATCGCTGCTCCGTCACCTCAACGCAATTTTTCTCGTTTATTTTGGAATGCTTGGGTTTTAAGGAGTTTTAATGTATCAGATAGTATGATATATAAGGAGGGAGCCTGTCTTGCCAGTGATTTAGTGGTAGAAGGTGTGTATGTGGGTTAAAATATTGAATATAAAGGCTGTGTCACACGGGTGTTATTTTCCGGCATCTTTTGGTATTTTGCTACCATTTGATGCCCGTAGTGGCGGCAAAAAGTGGCGTTCCGTCACACGGCATTTCGGCTACGAGCATCTTCCGGGAACCGCGACCAAAACAAGCACAATGGATCATGCAAGAACAACATAAGAATAAGAAACTACAAGAGGCCGTGAGGCCTACACGGGGGGTGTCGAGTT
>JACEEZ010002017.1:60614-61843 GCA_016584305.1 Chionoecetes opilio | reverse complement strand
ATCACAAACCCGATTTGTAAAAAGGCTCTTATTACTGTCACATATACGCCTTGAGTGTCGCTCTCATACAAACCCACCACCCACTCTTGCTAGCTAAGGGATTTTTACAAGCAGTATTACCAATCCTTGGTTATTTGCCAAAAGATCTTGGGATGTAGGTCTTGGCGTTGGGATATTTTGTGTCTATTTTTGGACTTTTGAAGGGATTATTCAAGTATTTATTCAGTGGTTTATATCAAGGTACGGTACAACGGAACCTATGCTACCTTCAGATAAACGACTGCATAAATACATGAATAATCCCGTCTAAAATCTTGGGACAAAATCCCAATGTGTGGCACCCCTGAATTCACCTCAACCGTCTCTCGCAAGCGACTTGCTGCCCTTCGCCCCAGCTATTTCAACTCCCAACCACAACCATACCTCAACCCAATACGTTTGGGTTAAAATTAGATATAATGCCGCATGCAGATTTCTACAACCTTGATGTTGATGTGATTTGCATCCAATTCTGTAATGATCACTGTTTTTCTCACATTCCCGCACTGGTGGCACTAAAAATTGATTTGCCCCCGCAGTTTCAGGGATAAGAATTATTAACCTCCAGTATAAAACAAATATGTGGGAGTTGGATCTGGTCATTGATAGGTGCATCATATTGGAATCTGGTCCATATTTGGTCCGTCATTATCTTGCAACTTTAAGGGTAGAACAGCTCGGAGTAAGATCCTTAGAAGTGGTTGGTCAATCATCTTGGAACTTTTTACGGGTAATAGAGCTTGGAGTTAGATCTGGACCATGGTTGGTCATTCATCTTGGAACTTTTAACAGTTGTACAGCTTGGAGTTAGATCGGGCCATTATTGGTCCCCATATTTGAACTTTAAGAGTAGTAGACTATACAGGTCGGAGTAGGATGGTAGGATGCTCTTCAGGTTTGGGCGATGCGGCGCTCCCTCCAACGAGTGTTCCCCAAGATAATTAATTATTTATTAATTAACCATTAGCTATCTATCTTTTTTACTGGATGTGTTTTAGTTTTGTTTCCATTTTTTTCTCCCTCAATATTCACCTGTATCGCTGTCTCACCTTTCTCATATATCCCTGTTGTTTTGTTGTTGTTGTGGTCTTTTTTTATGGTGTTGTTTTGCAGTAATGAGACTTTTGTTCTCGTTTTTGTGTGTTTTTGATATCGGGTTTCTTTGTTTCATGAGGGTGTGTGTAGTGTGT
>JACEEZ010002017.1:30614-58114 GCA_016584305.1 Chionoecetes opilio | reverse complement strand
TCTATATCATGTTCCATCTTTTTGTATGCGTCCGTCTTTTAATATATTATAAATCTTTATTTCTTGTAGATGTTCCCTTAAATTTGGATTTCATTCCAAGCCCTTCATTAATTCTTGTCAACACTCTTATAGACGATACCTTCTTTCTTCCAATTCTTATTCAGGAAATTCCCTTGTCATAGTCCATTCCAGTTAACTTCGTGGGCTGTGGCAAGACTTCCTGAATGCCTCTGCTGCGCTACTGCGAAAACCGAAACCCGCCGGTTTTTCATTGCAATACAAAACCAGGCCATACATTTCGTAAAAGTCTACTTATTGTGTCACATATACGCTTGTGTCAGCTCTCGATCAAAATCCCAATGTGTGGCCCCTTGAATTCACCCTCAACCGTCTCTCGCAAGCGACTTGGCTGCCCCTTCGCCCCATCTATTTTAACTCCCAACCACAACCATAACCCAAAACCCCATACTTTGGGTTAAAATTAGATATATGCCGGATGGCAGATTTCTACAACTTGATGTTGAGGTGAATTTGCATCCAATTCTGTAATGATCATCGTTTTCCTCACAATTCCCGCACGGGGTGGCACTAAACTTTGATTTGCTCGCCGCAGTTTTCAGGATAAGAATTATTATCCTCCAGTATAAAACAAATATGTGGGGAGTTGGTCTTCTTGATAGGTGCTTCATATTGGAATCTGGTCCATATTTGGTCCGTCCATTAGCTTCGTGCCAACTTTTAAGGGTAGAGCAGCTTGGGTAGGATCCTTAGATGTGGTTGGTCAATCATCTTGGAACTTTTACGGGTAATAGAGCTTGGAGTTAGATCTGGACCATGGTTGGTCATTCATCTTGGAACTTTTAAGAGTTGTACAGCTTGGAGTTAGATCTGGGCCATTATTGGTCCCCCATATTTGAACTTTTAAGAGTAGTAGACTATACAGTACGGAGTAGGATGGTAGGATGCTCTTCAGGATTGGCGATGCGGCGCTCCCTCCAACGAGTGTTCCCCATGATTAATTAATTATTTATTAATTAACCATTAGGTATCTATCTTTATTTCTGGATGTGTTTTAGTTTTGTTTCCATTTTTTTCTCCCCTCATATATTCACCTGTATCGCATTCTCACCTTTCTCATATATCCCTGTTGTTTTGTTGTTGTTGTGGTCTTTTTTTTATGGTGTTTGTTTTGCTGTAATGAGACTTTTGTTCTCGTTTTTGTGTGTTTTTGATCATCGGGTGTTCCTTTGTTTCATGAGGGTGTGTATAGTGTGTGTGTGTGTGTGTGTGTGTGTGTGTGTGTGTGTGTGTGTGTGTGTGTGTGTGTGTGTGTGTGTGTGTGTGTGTGTGTGTGTGTGTGTGTGTGTGTGTGTGTGTGTGTGTGTGTGTGTGTGTGTGTGTGTGAGTGTGTGTGTGTGAGTTGTGTGTGTGTGTGTGTGTGTGTGTGTGTGTGTGTGTGTGTCTGGTGTCTGTATGTGTGTTCGTGTGTTTGTGTGTGTAAGTGTGTGTGTGTGTGTGTGCGTGTACGTGTGTGTGTGTGTGTGTGTGTGTGTGTGTGTGTGTGTGTGTGTGTGTGTGTTGTGTGCGATGTGTGTGTTTGTGTATGTGTTTGTGTGTGTGTCTGTGTGTGTGTGTTTGTGTGTGGGTGGGTGTGTGTGTTTTAGTTGTGTTTTATAATTATATTTTGTTGATTTGTGTTTTTGTGTTTCTCTGTCACTCATGGTTCTTTTCCTCCTTCTTGTTTACCTTATTCATTTCCATGTATGCAGTTTCCTCCTGAATGATGTGTATCTTAATACTGATTATTTTCTATTATAATATATCTTTCTATATCACGTTTCCATCTTTTGTATACGTCGTCTTTTATATATATTTATAAATCTTTATTTCTTGTAGATGTTCCTTAAATTTGATTTCATTCCACGCCCTTCATTAATTTCTTGGTCAACACTCTTTATAGACTACCTTCTTCAATTCTTATTCAGGAATTCCTTGTCATAGTCCATCCAGTTAACCCGTGGGCTGTGGCAAGCCTTCCTGAAGGCTCTGCTGAGCTACTGCGAAACCGAAACCGCAGTTTTCAATTGCATACAAAAACCAGGCCGACATTCGTAAAAGTCTACTTATTGTGTCACATATACACCTTGATGTCAGCTCTCGATAACACACACCACCATCTGCCTAACTACGATGTACGCAGATATTTACCAATCCTTGGTTATTTGCCAAAAGATCTTGGGATGTAGGTCTTGGCGTTGGGATATTTTGTGTCTATCTTGGGACTTTTGAAGGGATTATTCAAGTATTTATTCAGTGGTTTATATCAAGGTACGGTACAACGGAACCTATGCTTACCTTCAGATAAACGACTGCATAAATACATGAATAATCCCGTCTAAATCTTGGGACAAAATCCCAATGTGTGGCACCCTTGAATTCACCTCAACCGTCTCTCGCAAGCGACTTGCTGCCCTTCGCCCCAGCTATTTCAACTCCCAACCACAACCATACCTCAACACAATACGTTTGGTTTAAAATTAGATATAATGCCAGAGGCAGATTTCTACAACCTTGATGTTGATGTGATTTGCATCCAATTCTGTAATGATCACTGTTTTTCTCACATTCCCGCACTGGTGGCACTAAAAATTGATTTGCTCCCGCAGTTTCAGGGATAAAAATTATTATCCTCCAGTATAAAACAAATATGTGGGAGTTGGATCTGGTCATTGATAGGTGCATCATATTGGAATCTGGTCCATATTTGGTCCGTCATTATCTTGCTACTTTTAAGGGTAGAACAGCTTGGAGTAAGATCCTTAGATGTGGTTGGTCAATCATCTTGGAACTTTTACGGGTAATAGAGCTTGGAGTTAGATCTGGACCATGGTTGGTCATTCATCTTGGAACTTTTAAGAGTTGTACAGCTTGGAGTTAGATCTGGGCCATTATTGGTCCCCCATATTTGAACTTTTAAGAGTAGTAGACTATACAGGTCGGAGTAGGATGGTAGGATGCTCTTCAGGATTGGCGATTCGGCGCTCCTTCCAACGAGTGTTCCCCATGATTAATTAATTATTTATTAATTAACCAATAGCTATCTATCTTTATTTCTGGATGTGTTTTAGTTTTGTTTCCATTTTTTTCTCCCCTCATATATTCACCTGTATCGCTGTCTCACCTTTCTCATATATCCCTGTTGTTTTGTTGTTGTTGTGGTCTTTTTTTTATGGTGTTTGTTTTGCTGTAATGAGACTTTTGTTCTCGTTTTTGTGTGTTTTTGATCATCGGGTGTTCCTTTGTTTCATGAGGGTGTGTGTTAGTGTGTGTGTGTGTGTGTGTGTGTGTGTGTGTGTGTGTGTGTGTGTGTGTGTGTGTGTGTGTGTGTGTGTGTGTGTGTGTGTGTGTGTGTGTGTGTGTGTGTGTGTGTGTGTGTGTGTGTGTGTGTGTGTGTGTGTGTGTGTGTGTGTGTGTGTGTGTGTGTGTGTGAGTGTGTGTGTGTGTGTGTGTGTGTGTGTGTGTGTGTGTGTGTGTGTGTTTGTGTGTGGGTGGGTGTGTGTGTTTTAGTTGTGTTTTATAATTATATTTTGTTGATTTGTGTTTTTGTGTTTCTCTGTCACTCATGGTTCTTTTCCTCCTTCTTGTTTACCTTATTCATTTCCATGTATGCAGTTTCCTCCTGAATGATGTGTATCTTAATACTGATTATTTTCTATTATAATATATCTTTCTATATCACGTTTCCATCTTTTGTATACGTCGTCTTTTATATATATTTATAAATCTTTATTTCTTGTAGATGTTCCTTAAATTTGATTTCATTCCACGCCCTTCTTTAATTTCTTGGTCAACACTCTTTATAGACTACCTTATTCAATTCTTATTAAGGAATTCCTTGTCATAGTCCATCCAGTTAACCCGTGGGCTGTGGCAAGCCTTCCTGAAGGCTCTGCTGAGCTACTGCGAAACCGAAACCGCAGTTTTCAATTGCATACAAAAACCAGGCCGACATTCGTAAAAGTCTACTTATTGTGTCACATATACACCTTGATGTCAGCTCTCGATAACACACACCACCATCTGCCTAACTACGATGTACGCAGATATTTACCAATCCTTGGTTATTTGCCAAAAGATCTTGGGATGTAGGTCTTGGCGTTGGGATATGTTGTGTCTATCTTGGGACTTTTGAAGGGATTATTCAAGTATTTATTCAGTGGTTTATATCAAGGTACGGTATAACGGAACCTATGCTTACCTTCAGATAAACGACTGCATAAATACATGAATAATCCCGTCTAAATCTTGGGACAAAATCCCAATGTGTGGCACCCTTGAATTCACCTCAACCGTCTCTCGCAAGCGACTTGCTGCCCTTCGCCCCAGCTATTTCAACTCCCAACCACAACCATACCTCAACCCAATACGTTTGGGTTAAAATTAGATATAATGCCGGATGCAGATTTCTACAACCTTGATGTTGATGTGTTTTGCATCCAATTCTGTAATGATCACTGTTTTTCTCACATTCCCGCACTGGTGGCACTAAAAATTGATTTGCTCCCGCAGTTTCAGGGATAAGAATTATTATCCTCCAGTATAAAACAAATATGTGGGAGTTGGATCTGGTCATTGATAGGTGCATCATATTGGAATCTGGTCCATATTTGGTCCGTCATTATCTTGCAACTTTTAAGGGTAGAACAGCTTGGAGTAAGATCCTTAGATGTGGTTGGTCAATCATCTTGGAACTTTTACAGGTAATAGAGCTTGGAGTTAGATCTGGACCATGGTTGGTCATTCATCTTGGAACTTTTAAGAGTTGTACAGCTTGGAGTTAGATCTGGGCCATTATTGGTCCCCCATATTTGAACTTTTAAGAGTAAAAGACTATACAGGTCGGAGTAGGATGGTAGGATGCTCTTCAGGATTGGCGATGCGGCGCTCCCTCCAACGAGTGTTCCCCATGATTAATAATTATTTATTAATTAACCATTAGCTATCTATCTTTATTTCTGGATGTGTTTTAGTTTTGTTTCCATTTTTTTCTCCCCTCATATATTCACCTGTATCGCTGTCTCACCTTTCTCATATATCCCTGTTGTTTTGTTGTTGTTGGGGTCTTTTTTTTTTGGTGTTTTTTTTTGCTGTAATGAGCCCTTTTGTTCTCGTTTTTTTGTGTTTTTTGATCTCGGGTTTTTCCCTTGTTCAGGGGGGGGTTGTGTGTTAGTGTGTGGGGTGTGTGTGTTTTTGTGTGTTTTGTGTGGGGTGTTTGTGTGTGTTTGTATGTGTGTGGTGTGTGTGTTTTGTGTGTGTGTGTGTGTGTGTGTGTTGGTGGTGTGTTTTGGGGTTGTTTGTGTGTGGGGTGTGATTTGGTGTGCATGTGATTGTGTGTTGTGTTTTGTGGGGTATGTGTGGGGGGTGTGTGTGTGTGGGGTGTTGTGTGGTGTGTAGGTTTTGGTGTGTTTTTTTTGTGTGTGTAATTTGTTGGTGTGTGTGTGTGTGTGTTTACGTGTGTGTGTGGTGTGTGGTGTGGTGTGGTGTGTGTTTTTGTGCGATGTGTGTGTTTGTGTTTGTTTTTTGTGTGTGTCTGTGTGTGTGTGTTTGGGGGTGTGGGTGGGTGTTGTTTTGGGTTGTGTTTTATAATTATATTTTTTTTGTTTTTGGTGTTTTTGTTTTTTCTCTGTAAACTCATTTTTTTTTTTCCCCCTTCTTTTTTACCTTATTCTTTTCCCATGAAATTCAGTTTCCTCCTAAATTGATTTTTATTTTAAATACTGATTTTTTCTTTAAATATATCTTTCTATATCAGTTTCCATCTTTTGTATACCCCGCCCTTTTTATTATTTTTATAATCTTTATTTCTTGTAGATTTTTCCTTTAAAATTTGTTTCTTTCCCCACCCCCTTCTTTAAATTTTTCTTGGCCCAACCTCTTTATAGATTTAACCTTTCCCTTCAATTTTTATTCAGGAATTCCTTGTCTAGTCCATCCATTAAAACCCGGGGGCTGTGGAAACCCTTTCCTAAAGGCTTTTGCTGAGCAAACGGGCAAAACCCAAAACCGCTTTTTTTTCAATTGTAAAAAACCCCGGCCGAAAATTTTTCGAAAAAAGTCTCTTATTGTGTCACATATACTTTTTTTGGGATTCAGCTCTCGATAACACCCCCACCATCTGCCTCATTACTTTTTAAACGCAGATATTTCCCAAACCCTTTGGGGTTTTTTGGGCCAAAAGATTTTTGGGATGTGGGGTTTTGGGCGTTGGGATTTTTTTGTGTCTATTTTGGGGATTTTTGAAGGGTTTATTCAAGTATTTATTCTTTTTTTTTATATCAAGGTCCCGGTAAAACGGAACCTATGCTTACCTTCAGATAAACGACTGCATAAATACATGAATTTTTCCCCCCGTCTAAATCTTGGGACAAAATCCCAATGGTGGCCCCCTTTAAATTTCCCACCTAAACCCCGTCCCTCGAAAGCGACTTTTTCCCCCTTCGCCCCCCACTTTTTTCAACCCCCAACCCCAAAACCCCATACCTCAACCAATACTTTTTGGGTTTAAAATTAGATATAATGCCGGATGCAGATTTCTACAACCTTGATTTTGGGATGTGATTTGAAACCCCATTTCTGTAATGATCATCTTTTTTTTCTCACATTCCCGAAACGGTCACAAAAAATTGATTTGTTTCCCCCCTTTTTAAAGGGATAAAAAATTATTATCCCCCCCATTATAAAACAAATAGGGTGGGAGTTGGATCTGGTCTTGATAAAGGGTTCATCATATTGGAATCTGGGCCATATTTGGTCCGTCATTAAACTTTTCAACTTTTTTAAAGGGGAGAGGAGCTTGGAGTAAGATCCTTAGATGTGGTAGGGCAATCATCTTGGAACTTTTTTCGGGTAATAAGCTTGAGTTAGATCTGGGCCATGGTTTTGGGCATTCATCTTTTGGGAAATTTTAAGAGTTGTACGCTTGGAGTTAGATCTGGGCCATTTTTTGGGGCCCCCATATTTGAACTTTTTTTAAAAGTAGTAGACTTACAGGTCGGGGTAGGATGGAGGATGCCTCTTCAGGGTTGGCGATTGGGGGCGCTCCCTCCAACGATGTTCCCCATGAAATTTAAATTAAATTTTTTTATTAATTAAAACCCTTAGGGGATCTATCTTTATTTCTGGATTTTTTAGGGTTTTTTTTTTCCCTTTTTTTTTCCCCTCATATATTTCCCCGTATCGCTGTCTCCCCTTTCTCATTATCCCTATTGTTTTTTTGTTTTGTTGTGGGCTTTTTTTTTTTGGTTTTTTTTTGCTGTTTAAAGAGACTTTTGTTCTCGTTTTTGTGTTTTTTTGATCATCGGGGGTTTTCCTTTTTTCATGAGGGGGTGGGGTTAGTGGGGTGTTTTGTGGGGTGGGGTGTGTTGGTGTGTTGTTTTGGGGTGGTGTGTGTGGGGTGTGTGTGGTTTTTGGTGGTGTGTGTGTGTGGTTTTTGTGTGTGTGTGTGGTGTTTGTGGGTGTGTGTTTGTGTTTTGTGTGTGGGGTGAGTTTTTGTGTGTTTTATTTTTTGGGGGTGGTGTGTGGTGTGTGTGTGTGTTTTGTGTGGGGGTATGTGTTTGTGGGGTTTTTTTTTGTGTGTGTAAGTGTGTGGGGGTGTGTGTGTGCTTTTCGGTGTGGTGTGTGTGTGTGTGTGTGTGTGTGTGTGGGTGTGTGTTGTTTGCGATGTTGTGTTTTGATTGGTTTGTGTGTGTGTCCTTTTTTTGGGTTGGGGGTGTTTTGTTTTGTGGGTGGGGTTGTGTGTTTTTAGTTGTGTTTTTTTTAATTTATTTTTTTGATTTTTGGTTTTTTTTGGGTTTCTCTGTCACTCACGGTTCTTTTCCTCCTTCTTGTTTACCTTATTCATTTCCATGTATGCAGTTTCCTCCTGAATGATGTGTATCTAATACTGATTATTTTCTATTATAATATATCTTTCTATATCACGTTTCCATCTTTTGTATACGTCGTCTTTATATATATTTATAAATCTTTATTTCTTGTAGATGTTCCTTAAATTTGATTTCATTCCACGCCCTTCATTAATTTCTTGGTCAACACTCTTTATAGACTACCTTCTTCAATTCTTATTCAGGAATTCCTTGTCATAGTCCATCCAGTTAACCCGTGGGCTGTGGCAAGCCTTCCTGAAGGCTCTGCTGAGCTACTGCGAAACCGAAACCGCAGTTTTCAATTGCATACAAAAACCAGGCCGACATTCGTAAAAGTCTACTTATTGTGTCACATATACGCCTTGATGTCAGCTCTCGATAACACACACCACCATCTGCCTCATTACGATGTACGCAGATATTTACCAATCCTTGGTTATTTGCCAAAAGATCTTGGGATGTAGGTCTTGGCGTTGGGATATTTTGTGTCTATCTTGGGACTTTTGAAGGGATTATTCAAGTATTTATTCAGTGGTTTATATCAAGGTACGGTACAACGGAACCTATGCTTACCTTCAGATAAACGACTGCATAAATACATGAATAATCCCGTCTAAATCTTGGGACAAAATCCCAATGTGTGGCACCCTTGAATTCACCTCAACCGTCTCTCGCAAGCGACTTGCTGCCCTTCGCCCCAGCTATTTCAACTCCCAACCACAACCATACCTCAACCCAATACGTTTGGGTTAAAATTAGATATAATGCCGGATGCAGATTTCTACAACCTTGATGTTGATGTGATTTGCATCCAATTCTGTAATGATCATCGTTTTTCTCACATTCCCGCACTGGTGGCACTAAAAATTGATTTGCTCCGCAGTTTCAGGGATAAGAATTATTATCCTCCAGTATAAAACAAATATGTGGGAGTTGGATCTGGTCATTGATAGGTGCATCATATTGGAATCTGGTCCATATTTGGTCCGTCATTATCTTGCAACTTTTAAGGGTAGAGCAGCTTGGAGTAAGATCCTTAGATGTGGTTGGTCAATCATCTTGGAACTTTTACGGGTAATAGAGCTTGGAGTTAGATCTGGACCATGGTTGGTCATTCATCTTGGAACTTTTAAGAGTTGTACAGCTTGGAGTTAGATCTGGGCCATTATTGGTCCCCCATATTTGAACTTTTAAGAGTAGTAGACTATACAGGTCGGAGTAGGATGGTAGGATGCTCTTCAGGATTGGCGATTCGGCGCTCTTTCCAACGAGTGTTCCCCATGATTAATTAATTATTTATTAATTAACCAATAGCTATCTATCTTTATTTCTGGATGTGTTTTAGTTTTGTTTCCATTTTTTTCTCCCTCATATATTCACCTGTATCGCTGTCTCACCTTTCTCATATATCCCTGTTGTTTTGTTGTTGTTGTGGTCTTTTTTTTATGGTGTTTGTTTTGCTGTAATGAGACTTTTGTTCTCGTTTTTGTGTGTTTTTGATCATCGGGTGTTCCTTTGTTTCATGAGGGTGTGTGTTAGTGTGTGTGTGTGTGTGTGTGTGTGTGTGTGTGTGTGTGTGTGTGTGTGTGTGTGTGTGTGTGTGTGTGTGTGTGTGTGTGTGTGTGTGTGTGTGTGTGTGTGTGTGTGTGTGTGTGTGTGTGTGTGGTGTGTGTGTGGTGTGTGTGTATGTGTGTGTGTGTGTGTGTGGTGTGTGGTGTGTGTGTGTGTGTGTGTGTGTGTGTTGTGTGTGTGTGTGTGTGTGTGTGTGTGTGTGTGTGTGTGTGTGTGTGTTGTGTGTGTGTGTGTGTGTGTGTGTTGTGTGCGATGTGTGTGTTTGTGTATGTGTTTGTGTGTGTGTCTGTGTGTGTGTTTGTGTGTGGGTGGGTGTGTGTGTTTTAGTTGTGTTTTATAATTATATTTTGTTGATTTGTGTTTTTGTGTTTCTCTGTCACTCATGGTTCTTTTCCTCCTTCTTGTTAAACCTTATTCATTTCCATGTATGCAGTTTCCTCCTGAATGATGTGTATCTTAATACTGATTATTTTCTATTATAATATATCTTTCTATATCACGTTTCCATCTTTTGTATACGTCGTCTTTTATATATATTTATAAATCTTTATTTCTTGTAGATGTTCCTTAAATTTGATTTCATTCCACGCCCTTCATTAATTTCTTGGTCAACACTCTTTATAGACTACCTTCTTCAATTCTTATTCAGGAATTCCTTGTCATAGTCCATCCAGTTAACCCGTGGGCTGTGGCAAGCCTTCCTGAAGGCTCTGCTGAGCTACTGCGAAACCGAAACCGCAGTTTTCAATTGCATACAAAAACCAGGCCGACATTCGTAAAAGTCTACTTATTGTGTCACATATACGCCTTGATGTCAGCTCTCGATAACACACACCACCATCTGCCTCATTACGATGTACGCAGATATTTACCAATCCTTGTTTATTTGCCAAAAGATTTTGCGATGTAGGTCTTGGAGTTGGGATATTTTGGTCTATCTTGGACTTTTGAAGGGGATTATTAAAGTATTTATCCCCCCCCCCCCCCCCCCCCCCCCCGTGGTTTATATCAAGGTACGTAAAAACGAAACCTATGCTACGTCAGAATAACGACTGCATAAAACATGAATAATCCCGTCTAAATCTTGGGGACAAAATTCCCAATGTGTGGCACCCTGAATTCACCTCAACAGTCTCTCGCAAGCGACTTGATGACCTTCGCCCAGCTATTTCAACTCCCAACCACAACCATACCAACCAATACGTTTGGGTTAAAATTAGATATAATGCAGGATGCCGATTTCTACAACCTGATGTAATGTGATTTGCACCAATTCTGTTAAGATCACGTTTTTCTCACATTCCCGCACTGGTGGGCACTAAAAATTGATTTGATCCGCAGTTTCAGGGATAAGAATTATACCTCCAGTATAAAACAAATATGTGGGAGCTGGATCTGGTCATTGATAGGTGCATCATATTGGAAATCTGGTCCATATTTGGCCGTCATTATCTTGCAACTTTTAAGTGTAGAGCAGGCTGGGAGTAAGATCCTTAGATGTGGTGTGGGTCAATCATCTTGGAACTTTTACGGGTAATAGAGCTGGAGTTAAGATCTGGACCATGGTTGGTCATTCATCTTGGAACTTTAAGAGTTGTACAGCTTGGAGTTAGATCTGGGGCAATTATTGGTCACCAGATTTGAACTTTTAAGAGTAGCTAGGACTATACAGGCGGAGGTAGGATGGTAGGTGCTCTTCAGGATTGCGATGCGGCGCTCCTCAACGAGTGTTCCCCATGATGATTTATTATTTATTATTAACCATTAGCTATCTAACTTATTTCTGGAGGTGTTTTTTAGTTTGTTTCCTTTTTTTACTCCCCTCATATTTCACCTGTATCGCCGTCTCACCTTCTCATATCTCCTGTTGTTTTGTTGTTGTTGTGGTCTTTTTTTTATGGTGTTTGTTTTGCTGTAATGAGACTTTTGTTCTCGTTTTTGTGTGTTTTGATCATCGGGTGTTCCTTTGTTCATGAGGGTGGTGTTAGTGTGTGTGTGTGTGTGTGTGTGTGTGTGTGTGTGTGTGTGTGTGTGTGTGGGGTGTTGTGTGTGTGGTGTGTGTGTGTGTGTGTGTGTGTGTGTGGTGTTGTGTGTGTGTGTTGTGTGGGGTGTGTGTGTGTGTGAGTTTTGTGTGTGATGTGTGTGTGGTGTGTGTGGTGTGTGTGTGTGTGTGTGTGTGTGTGTGTGGTGTGTGTATGTGTGTGTGTGTGTTTGTGTGTGTAAGTGTGTGTGTGTGTGTGTGCGTGTACGTGTGTGGTGTGTGTGGTGTGTGTGTGTGTGTGTGTGTGTGTGTTGGTGTGCGATGTGTGTGTTGTGTATGTGTTTGTGTGGTGTCTGTGTGTGTGTGTTTGTGTGTGGGTGGGTGTGTGTGTTTTAGTTGTGTTTATAATTATATTTTGTTGATTTGTGTTTTGTGTTTCTCTGTCACTCACGGTTCTTTCCTCCTTCTTGTTTACCTTATCATTTCCATGTATGCAGTTTCCCCCTGAATGATGTGTATCTTTATATGATTATTTTCTATTATAATATATTTTCTATATCACGTTTCCATCTTTGTATACGTCGTCTTTTATAAAATATTTAAAATCTTTATTTCTTGTAGATGTTCCTTAAATTTGATTTCATTCCACGCCCTTCATTAATTCTTGGTCAAACACTCTTTATAGACTACCTTCTCAATTCTTATTCAGGAATTCCTGTCATAGTCCATCCAGTTAACCGTGGGCTGTGGCAAAGCCTTCCTGAAGGCTCTGCTGAGCTACTGCGAAACCGAAAAAACGCAGTTTTCAATTGCATACAAAAACCAGGCCGACATTCGTAAAAGTCTACTTATTGTGTCACATATACGCCTTGATGTCAGCTCTCGATAACACACACCACCATCGCCTCATTACGATGTACGCAGATATTTACCAATCCTTGGTTATTTGCCAAAAGATCTTGGGATGTAGGTCTTGGCGTTGGGATATTTTGTGTCTATCTTGGGACTTTTGAAGGGATTATTCAAGTATTTATCAGTGGTTTATATCAAGGTACGGTACAACGGAACCTATGCTTACCTTCAGATAAACGACTGCATAAATACATGAATAATCCCGTCTAAATCTTGGGACAAAATCCCAATGTGTGGCACCCTTGAATTCACCTCAACCGTCTCTCGCAAGCGACTTGCTACCCTTCGCCCCAGCTATTTCAACTCCCAACCACAACCTACCTCAACCCAATACGTTTGGGTTAAAATTTGATATAATGCCGGATGCAAATTTCTACAACCTTGATGTTGATGTGATTTGCATCCAATTCTGTAATGATCACTGTTTTTCTCACATTCCGCACTGGTGGCACTAAAAATTGATTTGCTCCCGCAGTTTCAGGATAAAAATTATATCCTCCAGTATAAAACAAATATGTGGGGGTTGGATCTGGTCATTGATAGGTGCATCATATTGGAATCTGGTCCAATTTGGTCCGTCATTATCTTGCAACTTTTAAGGGTAGAACAGCTTGGAGTAAGATCCTTAGATGTGGTTGGTCAATCAATCTTGGAACTTTTACGGGTAAAGAGCTTGGAGTTAGATCTCGGACCATGGGTGTCATTCATCTTAAACTTTTAAGAGTTGTACAGCTTGGAGTAGAGCTGGCCATTATTGGTCCCCCATATGTGAACTTTTAAGGAGTAGTAGACTATACAGGTGTCTGAGTAGGATGGTAGGATGCTCTTCAGGATGGCGATTCGGGCGCTCCTTCCAACGAGTGTCCCATGATTAATTAAGTATTTATTAATTAACCAATAGCTTATCTATCTTATTTCTGGATGTGTTTAGTTTTGTTTCCATTTTTTTCTCCTCATATATTCAAGATGTATCGCTGTCCACCTTTCTCCATATATTCCCTGTTGTTTTGTTGTGTGGTCTTTTTGTATGTGTTTGTTGGCTGTAATGAGCAACTTTTGTTTCCGTTTTGTGTTTTTGATCATCGGGTGTTCCTTGTTCATGAGGGTGTGTGTTTGTGTGTGGTTGTGTGTGTGTGGTGTGTGGGTGTGTGGTGTGTGTGTGTGTGGTGGCTGTGTTTGCTGTGTTGTTGTGGTCGTGTGTGTTTTGTGTGGTATGTGTGTGGTGCTGTGTGTGTGTGTGTGTGTGTGTGTGTGTGTGTGTGTGTTGTGTGGTGAGTGTGTGTGTGTGAGTTGTGTGTGTGTGTGTGTGGTGGTGGTATGTGTGTGTGTGGTGTCTGTGTGTTTAAAGGTGGTGTGTGTGTGTGTTTGTGTACGTGTTGTGTTGGTGTGTGTGTGTGGTGTGTGTGATCTGTGTGTGTGGTGTGTGTTGTGTGCGACCAGTGTGTGTTTGTTATGTGTTTTGGTGTGTGTCTGTGTGGGTTGTGTTTGGTGTGGGTGGATGTGTTGGTTTTAGTTGTGTTTTAAATTATATTTGTTGATTTGTGTTTTTGTGTTCTCTGTCACTCATGGCGGTTTGTGGGGCAGGGCTTCTTTTCCTCCTCTTGTTTACCTTATTCATTTCATGTATGCAGTTCCTCCTGAATGAGGGTATCTAATAACTGATTATTTTCTATGACTCAATATCTTCTATATCACGTTTCCATCTTTGTATAGTCGTCTTTTATATATATTATAATCTGTATTTCTTGTAGAGTTCTTTAAATTGATTCATTCACGCCCTTCATTAATTTCTTGGTCAACACTCTTATAGACTACCTTCTTCAATTCTATTCAGGAATTCCTTGTCATAGGTCCATCCAGTTAACCCGTGGGCTGTGCAAGGCCTTTCTGAAGCTCTGCTGAGCTACTGCGAAACCGAACCGCAGTTTTCAATTGCATACAAAAACAGCCGACATTCGTAAAAGTACCTTATTGTGTCCACATCTTACGCCTTGAGTCAGCTCTCGATAACACACACCACCATCTGCCTCATTACGAATGTACGCAGATATTCCAATCCTTGGTTATTTGCAAAAGATTTTGGGATGTAAGGTCTTGGCGTTGGGATATGTTTGTCTGTCTATCTTGGGACTTTGAAGGGATATAAGTATTTATTCAGTGGTTTATACAAGGTACGGTACAAAACGGAACCTATGCTTACATTCAGATAAACCGACTGCAAATACATGAAGAAATGCCAGTCTCAAATCTTGGGAAAAACCACAATGGTGGCAACCTTGAATTAACTCAACCGTCACTCGCAAAGCGGACTTGCTACCCTTCGCCCCAGCTATTTCAACTCCCAACACACAACTATACCTCAACCAATGACGTTGGTAAAAATTAAATATACTGCGGATGCCAAATTTATACAACTTGATGTTGATGTTGATTTGCATCCAATTCTGTAATGCATCACGTTTTTCTCACATTCCCGTACTGGTGGCACTAAAAAAAATCGAGTGCGCCCGCAGTTCAGGATAAAAATTATATCCTCCAGTATTAAAACAAATATGTGGGAGTGGATATGTCATGATAGGTGCATCATATTGGGAATCTGCGTCAATATTTGGCTCCGCATTATCTCCTTGCAACTTTTAAGGGTTAGAAGTAGAACAGCTTGAGTAAGATCCTTAGATGTGGTTGGTCAATCATCTTGGAACTTTTAAGGGTAATAGAGCTGGAGTTAGAATGGACCATGGTTGTTCATTTCATCTTAAAACTTTTAAGAGTTGTACAGCTGGAGTTAGATCTGGGCATTATTGGGTCCCCCAATTTGAACTTTTAAGAGTAAGTAGACTATACAGGTCTGGTAGCGAGGTTAGGATGCTCTTCAGGATATGGCATCCGGGCGCTCCTCCAACGAAGTGTGTTCCACATGATTAATTTAATTATTTATAATTAACCAATAGCTACTCATCTTTATTATGGATGTGTTTTAGTTTTGTTTCATTTTTTTCTCCCCCTCATATATTCACCTGTATCGCTGTCTCACCTTTCTCATATTCCTGTTGTTGTGTTTTGTTGTTGTTGTGGTCTTTTGGTATGGTGTTTGTTTTGCTGTATGAGACTTTGTTCCTAGTTTTTGTTTTTTTCTGTTTTTGGATCATCTGGGTGTTCCCGTGTTTCATGAGGTGGGTGTGTTGTGTGTGTGTGTGTGTGTGAGTGTGTGTGTGTGGTGTGTGTGTGTGTGTGTGTGTGTGTGTGTGTGTGTGGTGTGTGTGTGTGGTGTGTATGTGGGTGTGGTCGTGTGTGTGTGTTGTGTGTGTGTGTGTGTGTGTGGGGTGTTGTGTGTGAGTGTGTGTGGGTGAGTTGTGTGTGTGTGTGTGTGGTGGTTTATGTGTGTGTGTGTGTGTGTGTGCTTGTGTAAGTGTGTGTGTGTGTGGGTGTGTGTGTAACGTGTTGTGTGTGGTGTGTGTGTGTGTGTGTGTGTGTGTGGTCTCCATTGTGTGTGTTGGTTGTGTGCGATGTGGTGTTGTGTATGTGTTTGGGTGTGTTGTCTGGTGGTGTGTTGTGTGTGGGGGATGTGTGTGTTTTAGTTGGTTTTATAATTATATTTGGATTTGGTTTTGGTTCTCTTCACTCATGGTTCTTTCCTCCTCTTGTTACTTATTCATTTCCAGTATGCAAGTTTCCTCCTGAATGAGTGTATCTTAATAGATTATTTCTATTATAATATATCTTTCTATATCACGTTCCATCTTTGTATACGGTCGTAGTTATATATATTTATAAAATCTGTATTTCTTGTAGATGTTTCTTTTAATTTTGATTCATTCACGTCCCTTCATTAATTCCTTGGTCAAACCACTCTTTATAGGACTACCTTCTTCAATCTTATTTCAGGAATTCCTTGTCATAGTCATCCAGTTACCAGGGGCGGTGGCAAGCCTTTCTGAAGGCTCTGCTGAGCTACTGCGGAAACAGAAAACCGCAGTTTCAATTGCATACAAAAACAAAGGCCGACATTCGGAAAGTAACTTCTTGGTCACATATACGCTTGATGTCATGCTCTCGATAACACACAACACCATCTCCCTCATTACAATGTACGCAGAATTTACCATCCTTGTTTATTTGCAAAAGATCTTGGGAGTAGTGTCTTGGCGTTGGGATATTTTGTGTCTATCTTGGGACCTTGAAGGATTATTCAAGTATTATTCAGTGGTTTATTCAAGGTACGGTACAACGGAACCTATGCTTCCTTCAGATAAACGACTGCATAAATACATGAATAATCCCGTCTAAATATTGGGAAAAAATCCCAATGTGTGGCACCCTGAATTCACCTCAACCTTCTCGCAAGCGACTTGCGCCCTCGCCACAGTTTTCAACTCCCAACCACAACCATACCTCAACCCAATACGTTTGGGTTAAAATTAGATATATGCCGGAAGCAGAGTCTACAACCTTTGAGTTAAATGTTCAGTTGCATCAAAATTCTAATGATCATCGGTTTTCTCACATTCCCGCAATGGTGGCACTAAAAATTGATTTGCTCCCGCAGTTAGGGATAAGAATTAATATCCTCCAAGTATAAAACAATATGTGGGAGTTGGATCTGGTCATTGCTAGGTGCATCATATTGGAATCGGGTCCATATTGGTCCGTCATTATCTTGCAACTTTTAATGGTAGAGCAGCTTGGAGTAAGATCCTTAGATGTGGTGTCAATCCTTTGGAACTTTTACCGGGTAATAGATCTTGGAGTAGATTGGACCAGGTTCGGTTCATCATTCCTTGGAACTTTTAAGAGTTGCTACAGCTTGAGTTAGATCTGGGCCATATTGGTCCCCCATATTTGAACTTTAAGAGTAGTAGAACTAACAGGTCGGAGTAGGAGGTAGGAGGCTCTTCCCGGATTGGCGATGCGGCGCGCCTCCAACGAGTGTTCCAATTTATTAATAATTATTTATTAATAAACCATTAGTATCTATCTTTATTTCTGGAGTGTTTTAGTTTGTTTCCATTTTTTTATCCCCGTCATATATTCACCTGTATCGTCTGTCTCAACTTTCTAATATCCCTGTTGTTTTGTTGTTGTTGTGGTCTTTTTTTTTATGGTGTTTGTTTTGCTGTGTGAGAGGGTGGGGGGGGGGGGGGGGGGGGGGCTTTTGTTATCGTTTTTGTGGTTTTTATATCGGGTGTTCACTTTGTTCATGAGGGGTGTGTGTTAGTGTGTGTATGTGTGTGTGTGTGTGTGAATGTGTGTGTGTGGGTGTGTGTGTGTGTGTGTGGTGTGTGTGTGTGTGTGGTGTGTGGGGTGTGTGGTGTGTGGGTGTGTGTGTGTGTGTGAGTGTGTGTGGTGTGTGTGTGTGTGTGTGTGGGTGTGTGTGTGTTGTGTGTGTGTGTGTGTGTGTGTGTGTGTGTGTGTGGGGTGTGAGTGTGTGTGTTGTGTGTGTGGTTTGTGTGTGTGTGTGTGTGTGTGTGTGTGTGTCTGGATGTGTGTGCTGTGTTTGTGTGCCGATGTGTGTGTTTGTGTATGTGTTGTGTGTGGTCTGTGTGTTGTGTGTGGTGGGTTGGTTGTGTTGTTTTAGTTGTGGGGTTATAAATATATTTTGTTGATTTGTGTTTTTCGTGTTCTCTGTCATCACGGTTCTTTTCCTCCTTCTTGCTTACCTTATATCTCTTCCATGTATGCAGTTCCTCTGAATGATTGTATCTTGATTATTTTGACTGGATATTGTTATTCTTAAATATAATTTCTATATCACGTTCAATCTTTTGTATACGTTGCTTTTATATATATTTATAAATCTTTATTTATTTAGTGGTAAGTAAAATTTGATTTCATTCCACGCCCTTCATTAATTCTTGGTCAACATATTAATAGATACCCTTTGCAATTCTTATTAAGGAATTCCTTGCATAGTTCCATCCAGTTAACCCGTGGGCGGGCAAGCCTTCGAAAGCTCTGCTGAGCTACTGCGAAACCGAAAAAGCCAGGAGTTTCAATTGCATCAAAAACCAGGCCGACATCCGAGTAAAAGTCTACTTATTGTGTCACATACCCTCATACGCTTGATGGCAGCTCTCGATTAAACACACACCACCATCTGCCTCATAGATGTACGCAGATATTACCAATCACTTGGTATTTGCCAAAGATTTTGGGATGTAGGTCTGGCGTGGGATATTTTGTGTCTTTTGGGACTTTTGAAAGGGATGATTCAAGTACGTATTCAGGGTTTATATCAAGGTACGGTACAACGGAACCTATGCTTACCTTCAGATAAACGACTGCATAAATACATGAATAATCCCGTCTAAATCTTGGGACAAAATCCCAATGTGTGGCACCCTTGAATTCACCTCAACCGTCACTCGCAAGCGACTTGCTACCCTTCGCCCCAGCTATTTCAACTCCCAACCACAACTATACCTCAACCCAATACGTTTGGGTTAAAATTAAATATAATGCCGGATGCAAATTTCTACAACCTTGATGTTGATGTGATTTGCATCCAATTCTGTAATGATCACTGTTTTTCTCACATTCCCGTACTGGTGGCACTAAAAATCGATTTGCTCCCGCAGTTTCAGGGATAAAAATTATTATCCTCCAGTATAAAACAAATATGTGGGAGTTGGATCTGGTCATTGATAGGTGCATCATATTGGAATCTGGTCCATATTTGGTCCGTCATTATCTTGCAACTTTTAAGGGTAGAACAGCTTGGAGTAAGATCCTTAGATGTGGTTGGTCAATCATCTTGGAACTTTTACGGGTAATAGAGCTTGGAGTTAGATCTGGACCATGGTTGTTCATTCATCTTAAAACTTTTAAGAGTTGTACAGCTTGGAGTTAGATCTGGGCCATTATTGGTCCCCCATATTTGAACTTTTAAGAGTAGTAGACTATACAGGTCTGAGTAGGATGGTAGGATGCTCTTCAGGATTGGCGATTCGGCGCTCCTTCCAACGAGTGTTCCCCATGATTAATTAATTATTTATTAATTAACCAATAGCTATCTATCTTTATTTCTGGATGTGTTTTAGTTTTGTTTCCATTTTTTTCTCCCCTCATATATTCACCTGTATCGCTGTCTCACCTTTCTCATATATCCCTGTTGTTTTGTTGTTGTTGTGGTCTTTTTTGTATGGTGTTTGTTTTGCTGTAATGAGACTTTTGTTCTCGTTTTTGTGTTTTTGATCATCGGGTGTTCCTTTGTTTCATGAGGGTGTGTGTTTGTGTGTGTGTGTGTGTGTGTGTGTGTGTGTGTGTGTGTGTGTGTGTGTGTGTGTGTGTGTGTGTGTGTGTGTGTGTGTGTGTGTGTGTGTGTGTGTGTATGTGTGTGTGTGTGTGTGTGTGTGTGTGTGTGTGTGTGTGTGTGTGTGTGTGTGTGTGTGAGTGTGTGTGTGTGAGTTGTGTGTGTGTGTGTGTGGTGTGTGTATGTGTGTGTGTGTGTGTTTGTGTGTGTAAGTGTGTGTGTGTGTGTGTGTGTGTGTACGTGTGTGTGTGTGTGTGTGTGTGTGTGTGTGTGTGTGTGTGTGTGTGTGTGTGTGTTGTGTGCGATGTGTGTGTTTGTGTATGTGTTTGTGTGTGTGTCTGTGTGTGTGTGTTTGTGTGTGGGTGGATGTGTGTGTTTTAGTTGTGTTTTATAATTATATTTTGTTGATTTGTGTTTTTGTGTTTCTCTGTCACTCATGGTTCTTTTCCTCCTTCTTGTTTACCTTATTCATTTCCATGTATGCAGTTTCCTCCTGAATGATGTGTATCTTAATACTGATTATTTTCTATTATAATATATCTTTCTATATCACGTTTCCATCTTTTGTATACGTCGTCTTTTATATATATTTATAAATCTGTATTTCTTGTAGATGTTCTTTAAATTTGATTTCATTCCACGCCCTTCATTAATTTCTTGGTCAACACTCTTTATAGACTACCTTCTTCAATTCTTATTCAGGAATTCCTTGTCATAGTCCATCCAGTTAACCCGTGGGCTGTGGCAAGCCTTTCTGAAGGCTCTGCTGAGCTACTGCGAAACCGAAACCGCAGTTTCAATTGCATACAAAAACCAGGCCGACATTCGTAAAAGTCTACTTATTGTGTCACATATACGCCTGATGTCAGCTCTCGATAACACACACCACCATCTGCCCATTACGATGTACGCAGATATTTACAATCCTTGGTTATTTGCCAAAAGATTTTGGGATGTAGGTCTTGGCGTTGGGATATTTTGTGTCTATCTTGGGACTTTTGAAGGGATTATTCAAGTATTTATTCAGTGGTTATATCAAGGTACGGTACAACGGAACCTATGGCTTACCTTCAGATAAACGACTGCATAAATACATGAATAATCCCGTCTAAATCTTGGGACAAAATCCCAATGTGTGGCACCCTTGAATTCACCTCAACCGTCACTCGCAAGCGACTTGCTACCCTTCGCCCAGCTATTTCAACTCCCAACCACAAACTATACCTCAAACCCAATACGTTTGGGTTTAAAATTAAATATAATGCCGGATGCAAATTTCTACAACCTTGATGTTGATGTGATTTGCATCCAATTCTGTAATGATCACTGTTTTTCTCACATTCCCGTACTGGTGGCACTAAAAATCGATTGCTCCCGCAGTTTCAGGGATAAAAATTATTATCCTCCAGTATAAAACAAATATGTGGGAGTTGGATCTGGTCATTGATAGGTGCATCATATTGGAATCTGGTCAATATTTGGTCCGTCATTATCTTGCAACTTTTAAGGGTAGAACAGCTTGGAGTAAGATCCTTAGATGTGGTTGGTCAATCATCTGGAACTTTTACGGGTAATAGAGCTTGGAGTTAGATCTGGACCATGGTTGTTCATTCATCTTAAACTTTTAAGAGTTGTACAGCTTGGAGTTAGATCTGGGCCATATTGGCCCCATATTTGAACTTTTAAGAGTAGTAGACTATACAGGTCTGAGTAGGATGGTAGGATGCTCTTCAGGATTGGCGATTCGGCGCTCCTTCCAACGAGTGTTCCCCATGATTAATTAATTATTTATTAATTAACCAATAGCTATCTATCTTTATTTTGGATGTGTTTTAGTTTTGTTTCCATTTTTCTCCCCTCATATATTCACCTGTATCGCTGTCTCACCTTTCTCATATATCCCTGTTGTTTTGTTGTTGTTGTGGTCTTTTTGTATGGTGTTTGTTTTGCTGTAATGAGACTTTTGTCTCGTTTTGTGTTTTTGATCATCGGGTGTTCCTTTGTTCATGAGGGTGTGTGTTTTGTGTGTGTGTGTGTGTGTGTGTGTGTGTGTGTGTGTGTGTGTGTGTGTGTGTGTGTGTGTGTGTGTGTGTGTGTGTGTGTGTGTGTGTGTGTGTGTGTGTGTGTGGTGTGTGTGTGTGGTGTGTGTGTGTGTGTGTGTGTGTGTGTGGTGTGTGTGTGTGTGTGTGTGTTGTGTGTGTAGTGTGTGTGTGTGTGTGTTTGGTGTGTAGTGTGGTGTGTGTGTGTGTGTAGTTGTGTGTGTGTGTGTGTGTGTGTGTGTGTGTTGTGTGCGATGTGTGTGTTTGTGTATGTGTTTGTGTGTGTGTCTGTGTGTGTGTGTTTGTGTGTGGGTGGATGTGTGTGTTTTAGTTGTGTTTTATAATTATATTTTGTTGATTTGTGTTTTTGTGTTTCTCTGTCACTCATGGTTCTTTTCCTCCTTCTTGTTTACCTTATTCATTTCCATGTATGCAGTTTCCTCCTGAATGATGTGTATCTTAATACTGATTATTTTCTATTATAATATATCTTTCTATATCACGTTTCCATCTTTTGTATACGTCGTCTTTTATATATATTTATAAATCTGTATTTCTTGTAGATGTTCTTTAAATTTGATTTCATTCCACGCCCTTCATTAATTTCTTGGTCAACACTCTTTATAGACTACCTTCTTCAATTCTTATTCAGGAATTCCTTGTCATAGTCCATCCAGTTAACCCGTGGGCTGTGGCAAGCCTTTCTGAAGGCTCTGCTGAGCTACTGCGAAACCGAAACCGCAGTTTTCAATTGCATACAAAAACCAGGCCGACATTCGTAAAAGTCTACTTATTGTGTCACATATACGCCTTGATGTCAGCTCTCGATAACACACACCACCATCTCCCTCATTACAATGTACGCAGATATTTACCAATCCTTGTTTATTTGCCAAAAGATCTTGGGATGTAGGTCTTGGCGTTGGGATATTTTGTGTCTATCTTGGGACCTTTGAAGGGATTATTCAAGTATTTATTCAGTGGTTTATATCAAGGTACGGTACAACGGAACCTATGCTTACCTTCAGATAAACGACTGCATAAATACATGAATAATCCCGTCTAAATCTTGGGAAAAAATCCCAATGTGTGGCACCCTTGAATTCACCTCAACCGTCTCTCGCAAGCGACTTGCTGCCCTTCGCCCCAGCTATTTCAACTCCCAACCACAACCATACCTCAACCCAATACGTTTGGGTTAAAATTAGATATAATGCCGGAAGCAGATTTCTACAACCTTGATGTTAATGTCATTTGCATCCAATTCTGTAATGATCATCGTTTTTCTCACATTCCCGCACTGGTGGCACTAAAAATTGATTTGCTCCCGCAGTTTCAGGGATAAGAATTAATATCCTCCAGTATAAAACAAATATGTGGGAGTTGGATCTGGTCATTGCTAGGTGCATCATATTGGAATCTGGTCCATATTTGGTCCGTCATTATCTTGCAACTTTTAAGGGTAGAGCAGCTTGGAGTAAGATCCTTAGATGTGGTTGGTCAATCATTTTGGAACTTTTACGGGTAATAGAGCTTGGAGTTAGATCTGGACCATGGTTGGTCATTCATCTTGGAACTTTTAAGAGTTGTACAGCTTGGAGTTAGATCTGGGCCATTATTGGTCCCCCATATTTGAACTTTTAAGAGTAGTAGACTATACAGGTCGGAGTAGGATGGTAGGATGCTCTTCCGGATTGGCGATGCGGCGCTCCCTCCAACGAGTGTTCCCCATTATTAATTAATTATTTATTAATTAACCATTAGGTATCTATCTTTATTTCTGGATGTGTTTTAGTTTTGTTTCCATTTTTTTCTCCCCTCATATATTCACCTGTATCGCTGTCTCACCTTTCTCATATATCCCTGTTGTTTTGTTGTTGTTGTGGTCTTTTTTTTATGGTGTTTGTTTTGCTGTTGTGAGACTTTTGTTCTCGTTTTTGTGTGTTTTTGATCATCGGGTGTTCCTTTGTTTCATGAGGGTGTGTGTTAGTGTGTGTGTGTGTGTGTGTGTGTGTGTGTGTGTGTGTGTGTGTGTGTGTGTGTGTGTGTGTGGTGTGTGTGTGTGTTGTGTGTGTGTGTGTGTGTGTGTGTGTGTGTGGTGTGTGTGTGGTGAGTGTGTGTGTGTGTGTGTGTGTGTGTGTGTGTGTGTGTGTGTGTGTGTGTGTGTGTGTGTGTGTGTGTGTGTGTGTGTGTGTGTGTTGAGTGTGTGTGTGTGTGTGTGTGTGTGTTTGTGTGTGTGTGTGTGTGTGTGTGTGTGTGTGTGTGTGTTGTGTGCGATGTGTGTGTTTGTGTATGTGTTTGTGTGTGTGTCTGTGTGTGTGTGTTGTGTGTGGGTGGGTGTGTGTGTTTTGTTTGTGTTTTATATATTATATTTTGTTGATTTGTGTTTTTGTGTTTCTCTGTCACTCATGGTTCTTTTCCTCCTTCTTGTTTACCTTATTCATTTCCATGTATGCAGTTTCCTCCTGAATGATGTGTATCTTAATATTGATTATTTTCTATTTTAATATATCTTTCTATATCACGTTTCCATCTTTTGTATACGTCGTCTTTTATATATATTTATAAATCTATATTTCTTGTAGATGTTCCTTAAATTTGATTTCATTCCACGCCCTTCATTAATTTCTTGGTCAACACTCTTTATAGACTACCTTCTTCAATTCTTATTCAGGAATTCCTTGTCATAGTCCATCCAGTTAACCCGTGGGCTGTGGCAAGCCTTTCTGAAGGCTCTGCTGAGCTACTGCGAAACCGAAACCGCAGTTTTCAATTGCATACAAAAACCAGGCCGACATTCGTAAAAGTCTACTTATTGTGTCACATATACGCCTTGATGTCAGCTCTCGATAACACACACCACCATCTCCCTCATTACAATGTACGCAGATATTTACCAATCCTTGTTTATTTGCCAAAAGATCTTGGGATGTAGGTCTTGGCGTTGGGATATTTTGTGTCTATCTTGGGACCTTTGAAGGGATTATTCAAGTATTTATTCAGTGGTTTATATCAAGGTACGGTACAACGGAACCTATGCTTACCTTCAGATAAACGACTGCATAAATACATGAATAATCCCGTCTAAATCTTGGGAAAAAATCCCAATGTGTGGCACCCTTGAATTCACCTCAACCGTCTCTCGCAAGCGACTTGCTGCCCTTCGCCCCAGCTATTTCAACTCCCAACCACAACCATACCTCAACCCAATACGTTTGGGTTAAAATTAGATATAATGCCGGATGCAGATTTCTACAACCTTGATGTTGATGTGATTTGCATCCAATTCTGTAATGATCATCGTTTTTCTCACATTCCCGCACTGGTGGCACAAAAAATTGATTTGCTCCCGCAGTTTCAAGGAAAATAATTATTATCCTCCAGTATAAAACAAATATGTGGGAGTTGGATCTGGTCATTGATAGGTGCATCATATTGGAATCTGGTCCATATTTGGTCCGTCATTATCTTGCAACTTTTAAGGGTAGAGCAGCTTGGAGTAAGATCCTTAGATGTGGTTGGTCAATCATTTTGGAACTTTTACGGGTAATAGAGCTTGGAGTTAGATCTGGACCATGGTTGGTCATTCATCTTGGAACTTTTAAGAGTTGTACAGCTTGGAGTTAGATCTGGGCCATTATTGGTCCCCCATATTTGAACTTTTAAGAGTAGTAGACTATACAGGTCGGAGTAGGATGGTAGGATGCTCTTCCGGATTGGCGATGCGGCGCTCCCTCCAACGAGTGTTCCCCATTATTAATTAATTATTTATTAATTAACCATTAGGTATCTATCTTATTTCTGGATGTGTTTTAGTTTTGTTTCCATTTTTTTCTCCCCTCATATATTCACCTGTATCGCTGTCTCACCTTTCTCATATATCCCTGTTGTTTTGTTGTTGTTGTGGTCTTTTTTTTATGGTGTTTGTTTTGCTGTAATGAGACTTTTGTTCTCGTTTTTGTGTGTTTTTGATCATCGGGTGTTCCTTTCTTTCATGAGGGTGTGTGTTAGTGTGTGTGTGTGTGTGTTTGAGTGTGTGTGTGTGTGTGTGTGTGTGTGTGTGTGTGTGTGTGTGTGTGTGTGTGTGTGTGTGTGGTGTGTGTGTGTGTGTGTGTGTGTGTGTGTGTGTGTGTGTGTGTGTGTGTGTGTGTGTGTGTGTGTGTGTGTGTGTGTGTGTGTGTGTGTGTGTGTGTGTGTGTGTGTGTGTGTGTGTGTGTGTGTGTGTGTGTGTTGTGTGCGATGTGTGTGTTTGTGTATGTGTTTGTGTGTGTGTCTATGTGTGTGTGTTTGTGTGTGGGTGGGTGTGTGTGTTTTAGTTGTGTTTTATAATTATATTTTGTTGATATGTGTTTTTGTGTTTCTCTGTCACTCATGGTTCTTTTCCTCCTTCTTGTTTACCTTATTCATTTCCATGTATGCAGTTTCCTCCTGAATGATGTGTATCTTAATACTGATTATTTTCTATTATAATATATCTTTCTATATCACGTTTCCATCTTTTGTATACGTCGTCTTTTATATATATTTATAAATCTTTATTTCTTGTAGATGTTCCTTAAATTTGATTTCATTCCACGCCCTTCATTAATTTCTTGGTCAACACTTTTTATAGACTACCTTCTTCAATTCTTATTCAGGAATTCCTTGTCATAGTCCATCCAGTTAACCCGTGGGCTGTGGCAAGCCTTCCTGAAGGCTCTGCTGAGCTACTGCGAAACCGAAACCGCAGTTTTCAATTGCATACAAAAACCAGGCCGACATTCGTAAAAGTCTACTTATTGTGTCACATATACGCCTTGATGTCAGCTCTCGATAACACACACCACCATCTCCCTCATTACAATGTACGCAGATATTTACCAATTCTTGTTTATTTGCCAAAAGATCTTGGGATGTAGGTCTTGGCGTTGGGATATTTTGTGTCTATCTTGGGACCTTTGAAGGGATTATTCAAGTATTTATTCAGTGGTTTATATCAAGGTACGGTACAACGGAACCTATGCTTACCTTCAGATAAACGACTGCATAAATACATGAATAATCCCGTCTAAATCTTGGGAAAAAATCCCAATGTGTGGCACCCTTGAATTCACCTCAACCGTCTCTCGCAAGCGACTTGCTGCCCTTCGCCCCAGCTATTTCAACTCCCAACCACAACCATACCTCAACCCAATACGTTTGGGTTAAAATTAGATATAATGCCGGAAGCAGATTTCTACAACCTTGATGTTAATGTCATTTGCATCCAATTCTGTAATGATCATCGTTTTTCTCACATTCCCGCACTGGTGGCACTAAAAATTGATTTGCTCCCGCAGTTTCAGGGATAAGAATTAATATCCTCCAGTATAAAACAAATATGTGGGAGTTGGATCTGGTCATTGCTAGGTGCATCATATTGGAATCTGGTCCATATTTGGTCCGTCATTATCTTGCAACTTTTAAGGGTAGAGCAGCTTGGAGTAAGATCCTTAGATGTGGTTGGTCAATCATTTTGGAACTTTTACGGGTAATAGAGCTTGGAGTTAGATCTGGACCATGGTTGGTCATTCATCTTGGAACTTTTAAGAGTTGTACAGCTTGGAGTTAGATCTGGGCCATTATTGGTCCCCCATATTTGAACTTTTAAGAGTAGTAGACTATACAGGTCGGAGTAGGATGGTAGGATGCTCTTCCGGATTGGCGATGCGGCGCTCCCTCCAACGAGTGTTCCCCATTATTAATTAATTATTTATTAATTAACCATTAGGTATCTATCTTTATTTCTGGATGTGTTTTAGTTTTGTTTCCATTTTTTTCTCCCCTCATATATTCACCTGTAT
>JACEEZ010002017.1:0-25788 GCA_016584305.1 Chionoecetes opilio | reverse complement strand
ATGGTTGGACGACATGGTGGTCATCATTGGAACTTTTAAGAGTGTACAGCTTGGAGTTAGATCTGGGCCATATTGGTCCCCCATATTTGAACTTTAAGAGTAGTAGACTATACAGGTCGGAGTAGGATGGTAGGATGCTCTTCAGGATTGGCGATGCGGCGCTCCTTCCAACGAGTGTTCCCCATGATTAATTAATTATTTATTAATAACCATAGCTATCTATCTTTATTTCTGGATGTGTTTTAGTTTTGTTTCCATTTTTTCTCCCTCATATATTCACCTGTATCGCTGTCTCACCTTTCTCATATATCCCTGTTGTTTTGTTGTTGTTGTGGTCTTTTTTTATGGTGTTTGTTTTGCTGTAATGAGACTTTTGTTCTCGTTTTGTGTGTTTTGATCATCGGGTGTTCCTTTGTTTCATGAGGGTGTGTGTTGTGTGTGTGTGTTGTGTAGTGTGTGTGTGTGTGGTTGTGTGTGTGTGTGTGTGTGTGTTGTGTGTGTGTGTGTGTGTGTGTGTGTGTGTGTGTGTGTGTGTGTGTGTGTGTGTGTGTGTGTGTGTGTGGTGTGTGTGTGTGTGTGTGAGTGTGTGTGGTTGTGTGTGTGTGTTGTGTGTGTGTGTGTGTGGTGTGTGTGTGTGTGTGTGTGTGTGTTGTGTGTGTGGTGTGTGTATGTGGTGTGTGTGTTTGTGTGTGTAAGTGTTGTGTGTGTGTGTGTGTGTACGTGTGTGTGTGTGTGTGTGCTGTGGTGCATGTGTGTGTGTGTGTGTGTGTGTTGTGTGCGATGTGTGTGTTTGTGTATGTGTTTGTGTGTGTGTCTGTGTGTGTGTGTTTGTGTGTGGGTGGGTGTGTGTGTTTTAGTTGTGTTTTATAATTATATTTTGTTGATTTGTGTTTTTGTGTTTCTCTGTCACTCATGGTTCTTTTCCTCCTTCTTGTTTACCTTATTCATTTCCATGTATGCAGTTTCCTCCTGAATGATGTGTATCTTAATACTGATTATTTTTATTATAATATATCTTTCTATATCACGTTTCCATCTTTTGTATACGTCGTCTTTTATATATATTTATAAATCTTTATTTCTTGTAGATGTTCCTTAAATTTGATTTCATTCCACGCCCTTCATTAATTTCTTGGTCAACACTCTTTATAGACTACCTCTTCAATTCTTATTCAGGAATTCCTTGTCATAGTCCATCCAGTTAACCCGTGGGCTGTGGCAAGCCTTCCTGAAGGCTCTGCTGAGCTACTGCGAAACCGAAACCGCAGTTTTCAATTGCATACAAAAACCAGGCCGACATTCGTAAAAGTCTACTTATTGTGTCACATATACGCCTTGATGTCAGCTCTCGATAACACACACCACCATCTGCCTCATTACGCTGTACGCAGATATTTACCAATCCTTGGTTATTTGCCAAAAGATCTTGGGATGTAGGTCTTGGCGTTGGGATATTTTGTGTCTATCTTGGGACTTTTGAAGGGATTATTCAAGTATTTATTCAGTGGTTTATATCAAGGTACGGTACAACGGAACCTATGCTTACCTTCAGATAAACGACTGCATAAATACATGAATAATCCCGTCTAAATCTTTGGACAAAATCCCAATGTGTGGCACCCTTGAATTCACCTCAACCGTCTCTCGCAAGCGACTTGCTGCCCTTCGCCCCAGCTATTTCAACTCCCAACCACAACCATACCTCAACCCAATACGTTTGGGTTTAAAATTAGATATAATGCCGGATGCAAATTTCTACAACCTTGATGTTGATGTGATTTGCATCCAATTCTGTAATGATCACTGTTTTTCTCACATTCCCGCCCCGGTGGCACTAAAAATTGATTTGCTCCCGCAATTTCAGGGATAAGAATTATTATCCTCCAGTATAAAACAAATATGTGGGAGTTGGATCTGGTCATTGATAGGTGCATCATAATGGAATCTGGTCCATATTTGGTCCGTCATTATCTTGCAACTTTTAAGGGTAGAACAGCTTGGAGTAAGATCCTTAGATGTGGTTGGTCAATCATCTTGGAATTTTTACGGGTAATAGAGCTTGCAGTTAGATCTGGACCATGGTTGGTCATTCATCTTGGAACTTTTAAGAGTTGTACAGCTTGGAGTTAGATCTGGGACATTATTGGTCCCCCATATTTGAACTTTTAAGAGTAGTAGACTATACAGTTCGGAGTAGGATGGTAGGATGCTCTTCAGGATTGGCGATGCGGCGCTCCCTCCAACGAGTGTTCCCATGATTAATTAATTTTTTATTAATTAACCTTTTCCTATCTATCTTTTTTCTGGATTTTGTTTTGTTTTTTTTCCCATTTTTTTTCTCCCCTCTTTTTTTCACCTTTTATCGCTGCTCCCTTTTTTCTCATAAAACCCCCGTTGTTTTGTTGTTTTTTTTTGGGTTTTTTTTTTTAAGGGGTGTTTTTTTTGCTGAAAATGAACTTTTGTTCTCGTTTTTGGGGTGTTTTTAAATCTCGGGGGGGTTCCTTTTGTTTCATGAGGGTTTTTTTTGTTGTTTTTGTGTTGTGTTTGTGTGTTTTTTTTTTGTGTGTATGGTGTGTTGTGTGGGGTTTTGGGTGGTGGGGTGTGGGGTGGTTTTGTGTGTGTGTTGTGTTTTTTGTGGTGTGTGGGGTGTGTGTGTGTTTTTTTATGGTGTGTTTGGTGTGTGGTGTGTGGGAGTGGGTGTTTTTTTGTGTGAGTTGTGGGTGTGGTTTTATTGTGTGTGTTTTGGTTTTGTGGGGGGTGTGTTTTTGGGGTGGGGTGTATGTGTGTGGTGGGGGTGTTTTGTTGTGGTGGTGTGTTGGTGTGTGTGTGTGTGTTGTGTACGTGTGTGTGGTTGTATTTTGTGTTTTGTGTGTGTGGGTGGGTGTTGGGGTGGATGTGGGGGTTTTTTGGGGGATGGGTTTTTGTGTTTTGTCTGTGTGTGTGTTTTTGGGTGTGGGGGTGGGTGTGTGTGTTTTTATTTTGTGTTTTTAATTATATTTTGTTGATTTGGGGTTTTTGTGTTTCTCTGTCACCATGGATTTTTTTCCTCCTTCTTGTTTCCCTTTATTCTTTTCCATGAAATCATTTTCCCCTCCTGAATAAAGTTTATCTTAATACTGATTTTTTTTCTATTAAAATTATCTTTCTAAAATAAACTTTTTCCATCTTTTGAAATACGCCCGTCTTTTATTTTATTTTATAAATCTTTTTTTTCTTGTAGATTTCCCTTTAAAATTTGATTTCATTCCACGCCCTTCTTTTAAATTTTTTGGGTTTAAACCACTTTTTTATAGATTTACCTTTTTTTCCAATTCTTATTCAGGAATTCCTTTCATAGCCCCCATCCATTTAACCCGTGGGCTTTTGGGAAACCCTTTTCCTTTTAAGGCTTTGCAAAGCTCCTGCAAAACCGAAACCGCTTTTTTTCAATTGCATACAAAACCGGCCGCATTGGGAAAAAGTCTACTTATTGTGCCCACATATACCCTTGATGTCACCCTCTCGATAACACCCCAACCCATTTTGCCTAACAAACGATTTTGCAGATATTACCAATCCTTGGTTTTTTCCAAAAATTTTGGGGAGGGTGGGTTTTCTGGCGTTGGGAAAATTTTTTTTTCTATTTTGGGGATTTTTTGAGAGTTTTTTCAAGTATTTTTTCAGTGGTTTATATAAAAGGGTCGGTAAAAAGGGGAAAACCTATGTTTTCCCTTTTCAGAAAAACCGATGCATAAATCTTTAAAAATCCCGTCTAAATTTTGGGAAAAAACCCCCAATGTGTGGGAAACCCTTAAATTCACCTCAACCGTCTCCCGCAAGCACTTGCTGCCCTTCGCCCCAGCTATTTAAACCCCCAAACCCAAAACCCAACCCCCAACCCCCCAATACTTTTGGGGTTTAAAAATTAGATTAAAAGGCCCGGAGGGAAAGTTTTCCCCAAAAACCCTTTGATGTTATGTGATTTTGCTCCAATTTTTGAAATTTATCACTTTTTTTTTCTAAACAATTCCCGACTGGTGGCACAAAAAAATTTTATTTGCTTCCCCCCAGTTTAAAGGGATAAAAATTATTACCCCAGTAAAAACAAATATGTGGGATTTGGGATCTGGTCTTTTAAATAGGTCCCATCATTTTGGAATGGGGGCCATTTTGGGTCCGTCATTATCTCCCCAATTTTTAAGGTATAACAGTTTTGGAGTAAGATCTTGGGGAGGGGTTTTGGTCCAATCATTTTGGGAATTTTTAAACGGGTAATAGAGCTTGGAGTTTAGTTTTGGCCAGGGTTTTGGGTCATTCATCTTGGAATTTTTTAAGAGTTTGAAAGTTTTGGAGTTTCTCTGGGCCATTTTTGGGTCCCCCATTTTTGAACTTTTAAGAGTATTTAGCAAATACGGGTTCGGGGGAAGGAGGGGTTTTGGAAATTGCTCTTCGGGAAATTGGCGATGCGGGCTCCCTCCAAGATGTTCCCCCATTTAAATTTAATTATTTTTTTAATTAACCATTGGGCTACCCTATTTTTTTTTCTGATGTTTTTTTTTATTTTTTGGGTTTCCTTTTTTTTCTCCCCTCTTATTCCCCTGTACGCTGCCTCACCTTTCTCATATATCCCGGGTTTGTTTTGTTGTTTTTTTTGTGGTTTTTTTTTTTATGGTGTTTTTTTTTGCGTAATGAGCTTTTTTTTCTGGGTTTTTTGTGTTTTTTTGATCATCGGGTTTTCCCTTTTTTTTCATGGGGGGGTTTTTTTAGTGTGTTTGTGTTGTGTGTGTTGTGTGTGTGTTTTTGTTTTGGTGTTTGTGTGTTTGTGTGGGGTGTGTGTGTGTGTGGGTGTTTGTTGTGTTGTGTGTGTAAAGTTTGTGTGTGGGGTGTGGGGGTTGTGTTTGTGAGTTGTGTGTGGTGTGTGTGTGTGTTGTGTGGTGTTGTGTGTTTGTGTGTGTGTTGTTTTGGGTGTGTGTGTGTTGTGTGAAAGGTGTGTGTGTGTGTTTTTGGGGTGTGTAAGTGTGTTTTGGGTGTGTGTGTGTACTGTTTGTTTTGGTTGGTGTGTGTGTGTTTGTGTTGTTTTGTGTGTTTGTGGGGCGATGGTGTGTTTGTGAAATGTTTTTGTTTTTGGGTTGCCCTTGTGTGTGTTTTTGTGTGGGGGTTGGGTGGGTTTTGGTGTTTTGGGTTGTTTTTTTTAATAATTATTTTTTATTTGGGATTTGTTTTTTTTGTTTTTCTCTGTCACTCTTTGGTTCTTTTTTTTTTGCTTCTTGTTTACCTTTTTCATTTCCAAAAGGAAGTTTCCCCCTAAAATGATTTTGTTTTCTTAATACTGATTATTTTCTATTATAATATATTTTTTCTATTCACTTTTCCCATCTTTTTTATACGCCCGTTTTTTAAATATATTTTATAAATTTTTATTTTTGTAGAGGGTTCCCTTTAAAATTTGATTTTCATTCCACCCCTTCATAACTTTTTTTTGGCCCAAAAATCCTTATAGACTACCTTTTTCCCCTTTTTTATTCAAAATTTCCCTTTTGTCATAGTCCATCCATTTTAACCCTTTGGGCTGTTGGAAACCCCTTTCCTAAAGGGGCTCTGCTGACACTCTGCGAAACCAAACCCCCGCAGTTTTAAATTGCTAAAAAAAACCAGGCCACTTTCGTAAAATTCTCTTATTGGGGTTCACATATACCCTTAAATGCCCGCTCTCGAAAACCCAAAACACCCCCCCAATCTGCCTCCCTTCGATGTAGGGCAGATATTTACCAACCCTTTTGGTTATTTGCCAAAAAAATTTTGGGATGTTTGTCTTGGCTTTTGGGTTTTTTTGTGTTTATCTGGGGACTTTTGAAGGGATTATTAAAGTATTTATTCATGTTTTTATAAAGGGTACGGTACAACGACCTATCTTACCTTTTGGGTAAACGACTGCATAAATACATGAATAATCCCGTTCCAAAAACTTGGGACAAAATCCCCAAAGTGTGGCCCCTTGAATTTTACCTCAACCGTCCCCCTCGCAAGCGACTTTTCTGCCCTTCGCCCCAGCTTTTTCCCAAATCCCAAAACCCCAACCATCCTTTAACCCCATACGTTTTTGGGGTTTAAAAATTTGATTTAAAACCGGAAAGCCCGATTTTTACAAAACCTTTTTGTTTTAAGTGATTTCATCCCTTTCTGTAATGATCACTGTTTTTCTCACATTCCCGCAAATTTTTGGGGGGCACTAAAAATTGATTTGGCCCCCCCGGGGTTTAAGGGTAAGAATTAAAATCCTCCATTTTAAAAAAAATTTTTGGGAGTTGGATTGTTCCCTTATAGGGGCCCTCATTTGGAAACTGGTCCATTCTGGTTCCCGTCATTACTTACCAAATTTTTAAAGGGGAGAACAGCTTGGGTTTAAAATCCTTAGATGTGGTTTTTGGGCAATCATCTTTGGGAAATTTTACGGGGGAATAGAGCTTTTAGTTTGATCTTTCCCCGGGGTTTTTCATTCATCTTGGAAAATTTTAAGAGTTTTTACACCCTTTGGGGTTTTTGATCTGGGCCATTATTTTTTTCCCCCCAAATATGAAATTTTTTAAAAGTAGGGGAGCATTTCAGGTCGGAGTAGGAAAGGTAGGTGCTTTTTCAGGATTTTGGGGAGCGGCGTCCCCCCAACGTTGTCCCCATGATTAATTAATTTTTTATTAATTAACCATTTTGCTTTTCTATCCTTTTTTTTCTGGATGTTTTTTTTTTGTTTTTCCAAATTTTTTTTCCCCCTCATATATTCAACCCGTAATCCTGTCTTTTCCCCTTTTTCATATATCCCTGTTGGGTTTTTTGTTTTTTTTGGTCTTTTTTTTATGGTGGGTTTTTTTTGCTTTTAAAAGAGACTTTTGTTCTCTTTTTTTTTTGTTTTTTTGATCATTTGGGTGTTTTCCCTTTTTTTTCATGGGGGGTGTGGGTTTGTGTGTGTGTGGGTGTGTGTGGTGTGTGTGTGGTGTTTTGTGTGTGTGGGTTTGTGGTGGTGTCTTGGGGGTGTGTGTGTGTGTTTTGGGGGTGTTTTGTGTTTTGTGGTGTGTGTGTGTGGTGTGGGGTGTGTTTGGGGTTTTGTTGTGTGTGGTGGTGTGTGGTTTTTGTGTGTGTGTTTTGTTTGGTGTGTTTGTGTTTTGGGGGTGTGTGTTTGGTTTGTGTATTTTGGGGTGTGTTTTGTTTGTGTGTGTAGGGTGTGTTTGGGGGTTTTGTGTGTGTGTGTGTGGGGTAAAGGTGTGTGGTTTTGGTGTGTGTTGTGTGTGTGTGTTGTGTGTGGTGTGTGTTTGTTGCGATGTGTGTGTTTGTGTTTTTTTTTGTGTGTTTTTCCCCGGGGTGTGTGTTTTTGTGTGTGGGGTTTGGGGGTTGGGGTGTTATGTTTTTGTTTTTTTAATTATATTTTTTTTTGATTTGGGGGGTTTTTTTTTTCTCCCGTCACTCATGGTTTTTTTTTCCTCCTTCTTGTTTACCTTATTCATTTCCCATGTATGCCGTTTCCCCCCCCCTTTCCCGAATTGTGTATCTTAATAACTGATTATTTTCTTTATAATTTTATCTTTCTATATCAAAGTTTCCATCTTTTGTATAAAAGTCCCTCTTTTATATATATTTTTTAAATCTTTATTTTTTTGTAGATGTTCCTTAAATTTTTATTTCATTCCCGCCCCTTTATTAATTTCTTGGTTTCCCCCTCTTTAAAGACTAACCTTCTTCAATTCTTATTCAGGGAATTTTCCCTTTTCCCTAGTTTCCCTCCATTTTAAACCCTGGGCCCGTGGCAAGCCTTCCTGAAGGGTCTTTCTGACTACTGCGAACCGAAACCCAGTTTTCAATTGCATACAAAAACCAGGCCGACATTCGTAAAAGTCTACTTATTGTGTCACATATACGCCTTGATGTCAGCTCTCGATAACACACACCACCATCTGCCTAACTACGATGTATGCAGATATTTACCAATCCTTGGTTATTTGCCAAAAGATCTTGGGATGTAGGTCTTGGCGTTGGGATATTTTGTGTCTATCTTGGGACTTTTGAAGGGATTATTCAAGTATTTATTCAGTGGTTTATATCAAGGTACGGTACAACGGAACCTTTTGCTTACCTTCAGATAAACGACTGCATAAATACATGAATAATCCCGTCTAAATCTTGGGACAAAATCCCAATGTGTGGCACCCTTGAATTCACCTCAACCGTCTCTCGCAAGCGACTTGCTGCCCTTCGCCCCAGCTATTTCAACTCCCAACCACAACCATACCTCAACCCAATACGTTTGGGTTAAAATTAGATATAATGCCGGATGCAGATTTCTACAACCTTGATGTTGATGTGATTTGCATCCAATTCTGTAATGATTACTGTTTTTCTCACATTCCCGCACTGGTGGCACTAAAAATTGATTTGCTCCCGCAGTTTCAGGGATAAAAATTATTATCCTCCAGTATAAAACAAATATGTGGGAGTTGGATCTGGTCATTGATAGGTGCATCATATTGGAATCTGGTCCATATTTGGTCCGTCATTATCTTGCAACTTTTAAGGGTTAGAACAGCTTGGAGTTAATCCTTAGATGTGGTTGGTCAATCATCTTGGAACTTTTACGGGTATAGAGCTTGGGAGTTAGATCTGGGCCATGGTTGGTCATTCATCTTGGAACTTTTAAGAGTTGTACAGCTTGGAGTTAGATCTGGGCCATTATGGTCCCCCATATTTGAACTTTTAAGAGTAGTAGACTATACAGGTCGGAGTAGGATGGTAGGGTGCTCTTCAGGATTGCGATGCGGCGGGCCCTCCAACGAGTGTTCCCATAATTAATTAATTATTTATTAATTAACCATTAGCTATCTATCTTTATTTCTGGATGTGTTTTAGTTTTGTTTCCATTTTTGTCTCCCCTCATATATTCACCTGTATCGCTGTCTCACCTTTTTCATATATCCCTGTTGTTTTGTTGTTGTTGTGGTCTTTTTTTTTATGGTGTTTTGTTTTGCTGTAATGAGACTTTTGTTCTCGTTTTTGTGTGTTTTTTTATCATCGGGTGTTCCTTTGTTTCATGAGGGTGTGTGTTAGTGTGTGTGTGTGTGTGTGGGGTGTGTTGTGTGTTTTGTGTGTCTGTGTGTGTGTGTGTGTGTGTGTGTGTGTGTGTGGTGTTTTGTGTGTGTGTGTGTTGTCTGTGTGTGTGTGTGTGTGTGTGTGTGTGTGTGTGTTTGTGTGTGTGTGTGTGAGTGTGTGTGTGTGAGTTGTGTGTGTGTGTGTATGTGTGTGTGTGTGTGTGTGTGTGTGTGTGTGTGTGTGGTGTGTGTATGTGTGTGTGTGTGTTTGTGTGTGTAAGTGTGTGTGTGTGTGTATGTGTGTGTACGTGTGTGTGTGTGTGTGTTTGTGTTGTGTGTGTGTGTTGTGTGCGATGTGTGTGTTTGTGTATGTGTTTTGTGTGTGTGTGTGTGTGTGTGTGTGTGTGTGTGTGTGTGTGTGTGTGTTTTAGTTGTGTTTTATAATTATATTTTGTTGATTTGTGTTTTTGTGTTTCTCTGTCACTCATGGTTCTTTTCCTCCTTCTTGTTTACCTTATTCATTTCCATGTATGCAGTTTCCTCCTGAATGATGTGTATCTTAATACTGATTATTTTCTATTATAATATATCTTTCTATATCACGTTTCCATCTTTTGTATACGTCGTCTTTTATATATATTTATAAATCTTTATTTCTTTTAGATGTTCCTTTTAAATTTTTGATTTCATTCCACCCCCTTCATTAATTTTTTGGGTAAACCCTTTTAAGACTACCTTTTTTCATTCTTTTTTTCGAATTCCTTTCTTAGTCCACCCAGTTAACCCGGGGACTGTGGCAACCCTTCTGAAGCCTGCTGAGCTACTGCGAAACCGAAACCGCATTTTCAATTGCATCAAAAACCGGCCCGACATTCGAAAAGTCTTTTTTATTGGAAAATATACGCCTTGATGTCATCTCGATAACACACACCCCCATCTGCCTAACACGATTACGCAGTATTTACCAATCCTTGGTTATTTGCCAAAAGATCTTGGGGATGAAAGGTCTTGGCTTTTTGGGGATATTTGTTCTATTTTGGGGACTTTTAAAGGGATTTTTTCAAGATTTTTTCAGGGGTTTTATATAAAGGGGTGGTACACTTCCGGACCCTTCTCCCTTCACGAGGAGACCAACTCCTTCCCATAAAAACATCCACCTATAAAACAGAGCACAAAACGAATCACCTTTTCCAACAACCATGACACAATGCCCTTTCATCGGGACCTCTCCCGCGAGTTTATCGTTTCCCCGAAAAAAATTACAACACCAAACCCCAAAACCCCCACTTCCAATCTCACATACATTTCCGTTTCCCCACAATCCTCTTATTTCCATAACCCTTTTTTTTCCACCCGCTTTCCCCGGGGAGGGCCGGGTTTGGGCCAGACCTTCCTTACACACTCTTTTGGGGTATTGTTTTACAGATGGCCAACCGTGGCGCAGCGATCGCGACAGCCCAGTCGAGCCCACGTTCTCCACAAACGGTTTCCTAACGTTTTTCACCACCCAAACCCCTCTACCTTTTTCCCTTTTCCTAAAATTTTAACCCCCAACCTTCCAACGGTTCCTCGGGCAGGCACCAGTGGGGTCCCGGCTTTTTTTTTTTCCACTTTTTTGTCTTATAGTTTTTGATTCATTTTTTTTTGTTTTTAAAAATTTTTTTTTTTGAAAAAGGCTGGTGCTGCGTGCAACGCCCTGCACCTCTTAAAAAGGGTTCGGGCCCGGAGGGTTTCCATCCAGGCGGGCCAAGACTGACGGGCCTGGGTGGCTACGGCTAAATACCGTGACCAGCGCAGCCGCCGACGGCCCTCTTCCGCAGGATCCCCCCCCTAAACACCTCAAACCATCTGTCCCCCCTCCGTGCGAGTCCTCGGAAGCCAAGACTGATGGCGGCGCAAGGAAAACCAAGTTAAAGTTCAAACCCCGGCCCCTTTGCGTTCACGAGGTTCCCACCCGCGGGGGAGCAGACCGGGTTTCACCCCCACCACAGCGGGATAAAGACTGGTTTCTTTCGGTCGTCCGTGGGTTGAAACTTTTGCGGTCGGTGGGGGAAACAAAATTTGGTCGCAAAATCTCTCCTTGTCCTTTTTCACCAACTCTCACTCTCCTTCCGTGGTTCGGACAGGCCACATAAAATCCAATACCCCTTCGCTCTACGAAGGGGATCCCCCGTCCCCCTTTTTGCTACTACAAAAATTTTTTTTCTCCTACAATCCCCCCCGTTCACTTCCCACCCCCCCCCCCTTCTATCTCACTGTACTACCTACCGTGGTTCGGACGAGGCCACATTAAATCCAAGACCCCTCTGCTATAAGGAGGTAACTTACCCCTTTTTTCGCGCTGCAAAACTTTTTTCTCCTACAATCCACTCCATTCCGCTCGCCTTCCCCTCTCATCAGTGGTTCGGATCCCCCGAAAAAATGTAGGTCCCCCCCCTCTCGGGTCCCTTTTTCCCCCCGCCAATCTCTGAAAAAAATTTAACAAAAAAAAAAATCACCTTTTAAACCAGACTTCTTTCCTAAATTTTTCACAATTTCCTTTTTCCTTTTGTATATGTTGGAAAGCGAGAGAGGGAGTGGGAAAAGAACCCGCCGCCCGTGCGGGTGCCGAGGGTATCAGGGGTGCCGCGTACAGGCAATGAAGAAAAAAAAGCAAAACAAGACATAAAAAAACAACAACGCAACAAAAAAACAAATAAGAAGAAAGAAGAGAAAAGAAAAAAAGAACGAAAAAAGAAGAAGAAAAAAGCATGCTGAAGAAAGAAAAATCAAGAACAAAACCAAACCAAGAAAATGTGGGAGGCGGGGTGGGCGCGGGGTTTTTCCTGGGTGTGTCCGGAGCACCCTCTTGAGGCCCATGTCCTGCCCAACCCCCCAGAGTGGTTTCGTTTTCTCGGCGAGATGGGAAAGCGTTCGTTAGGGCGGTTCGACTCAAACAAAAAACACCAAAAAAAATACAGCACCGGGTCAACCCCGGAGACTTTTTTTCTTACTACCTCCTTTCTCTCAAAACCCATCTATTCTTCTCCCCGTCCCCCCTTCCCCCCTCCCGCTTTCTCTTTTTTTTATTTTTCTTCTATTCTATACGGAAAACCCATGCTTACCTCGATAAACGACGCTAAATACTGAAAAATCCCGTCTAAATTGGGCAAAATCCCCAATTTTTGGGACCCTTTGAATTCCCTCAAACCCTCTCTCGCAAACGACTTTCTGCCTTCCCCCACTATTTCAAATCCCAACCCCAAACCCTACCTCAACCCCAAAACGTTTGGGTTAAAAATTAATTTCCGGATGCAGATTTTCTACAACCTTGATTTTGATGTGATTTGCATCCAATTCTGTAATGATCACTGTTTTTCTCACATTCCAGCACTGGTGGCACTAAAAATTGATTTGCTCCCGCAGTTTCAGGGATAAGAAATATTATCCTCCAGTATAAAACAAATATGTGGGAGTTGGATCTGGTCATTGATAGTGTGCATCATATTGGAATCTGACCATATTTGGTCCGTCATTATCTTGCAACTTTTAAGGGTAGAACAGCTTGGAGTAAGATCCTTAGATGTGGTTGGTCCAATCATCTTGGAACTTTTACGGGTAATAGAGCTTGGAGTTAGATCTGGACCATGGTTGGTCATTCATCTTGGAACTTTTAAGAGTTGTACAGCCTTGGATTAGATCTGGGCCATTATTGTTCCCCCGTATTTGAACTTTTAAGAGTAGTAGACTATACAGGTCGGAGTAGGATGGTAGGATGCTCTTCAGGATTGGCGATGCGGCGTTCCCTCCAACGAGTGTTCCCCATAATTAATTAATTATTTATTAATTAACCATTAGCTATCTATTTTTATTTCTGGATGTGTTTTAGTTTTGTTCCATTTTTTCTCCCCTCATTATATTCACCTGTATCGCTGTCTCACCTTTCTCATATATCCCTGTTGTTTTTGTTGTTGTTGTGGTCTTTTTTTTATGGTGTTTGTTTTGCTGTAATGAGACTTTTGTTCTCGTTTTTGTGTGTTTTTTGATCATCGGGTGTTCCTTTGTTTCATGAGGGTGTGTGTTAGTGTGTGTGTGTGTGTGTGTGTGGTGTGTGTGTGTGTGTGTGTGTGTGTGTGGTGTGTGTGTGTGTGTGTGTGTGTGTGTGTGTGTGTGTGTATTGTGTGTGTGTGTGTGTGTGTGAGTGTGTGTGTGTGTGGAGTTGTGTGTGTGTGTGTGTGTGTGTGTGTGTGTGTATGTGTGTGGGTGTGTGTGTGGTGTGTATGTGTGTGTGTGTGTTTGTGTGTGTAAGTGTGTGTGTGTGTGTGTGTGTGTACGTGTGTGTGTGTGTGTGGTGTGTGTGTGTGTGTGTGTGTGTGCGTGTATGTTATGTGCGATGTGTGTGTTTGTGTATGTGTTTGTGTGTGTGTCTGTGTGTGTGTGTTTGTGTGTGGGTGGGTGTGTGTGTTTTAGTTGTGTTTTTATAATTATATTTGTTGATTTGTGTTTTTTGTGTTTCTCTGTCACTCATGGTTCTTTTCCTCGTTCTTGTTTACCTTATTCATTTTCCATGTATGCAGTTTCTTCCTGAATGATGTGTATCTTAATACTGATTATTTTCTATTATAATATATCTTTCTATATCACGTTTCCATCTTGTGTATACGTCGTCTTTTATATATATTTAAAAATCTTTATTTCTTGTAGATGTTCCTTAAATTTGATTTCATTCCACGCCCTTCATAACTTTCTTGGTCAACACTCTTTATAGACTACCTTCTTCAATTCTTATTCAGGAATTCCTTGTCATAGTCCATCCAGTTAACCCGTGGGCTGTGGCAAGCCTTCCTGAAGGCTCTGCTGAGCTACTGCGAAACCGAAACCGCAGTTTTCAATTGCATACAAAAACCAGGCCGACATTCGTAAAAGTCTACTTATTGTGTCACATATACGCCTTGATGTCAGCTCTCGATAACACACACCACCATCTGCCTCATTACGCTGTACGCAGATATTTACCAATCCTTGGTTATTTGCCAAAAGATCTTGGGATGTAGGTCTTGGCGTTGGGATATTTTGTGTCTATCTTGGGACTTTTGAAGGGATTATTCAAGTATTTATTCAGTGGTTTTATATCAAGGTACGGTACAACGGAACCTATGCTTACCTTCAGATAAACGACTGCATAAATACATGAATAATCCCATCTAAATCTTGGGACAAAATCCCAATGTGTGGCACCCTTGAATTCACCTCAACCGTCTCTCGCAAGCGACTTGCTGCCCTTCGCCCCAGCTATTTCAACTCCCAACCACAACCATACCTCAACCCAATACGTTTGGGTTAAAATTAGATATATGCCGGATGCAGATTTTCTACAACCTTGATGTTGAAGTGATTTGCATCCAATTCTGTAATGATCACTGTTTTTCTACATTCCCGCACTGGTGGCACTAAAAATTGATTTGCTCCCGCAGTTTCAGGGATAAGAATTATTATCCTCCAGTATATAACAAATATGTGGGAGTTGGATCTGGTCATTGATAGGTGCATCATATTGGAATCTGGTCCATATTTGGTCCGTCATTATCTTGCAACTTTTAAGGGTAGAACAGCTTGGAGTAAGATCCTTAGATGTGGTTGGTCAATCATCTTGGAACTTTTACGGGTAATAGAGCTTGGAGTAAGATTTGGACCATGGTTGGTCATTCATCTTGGAACTTTTAAGAGTTGTACAGCTTGGAGTAAGATCTGGGCCAATATTGGTCCCCCATATTTGAACTTTTAAGAGTAGTAGACTATACAGGTCGGAGTAGATGGTAGGATGCTCTTCAGGATTGGCGATGCGGCGCTCCCTCCCAACGAGTGTTCCCCATGATTAATTTAATTATTTATTAATTAACCATTAGCTATCTATCTTTATTTCTGGATTTGTTTTAGTTTTGTTTCCATTTTTTTCTCCCCTCATATATTCACCTGTATCGCTGTCTCACCTTTCTCATATATCCCTGTTGTTTTGTTGTTGTTGTGGTCTTTTTTTTATGGTGTTTGTTTTGCTGTAATGAGACTTTTGTTCTCGTTTTTGTGTGTTTTTTGATCATCGGGTGTTCTTTGTTTCATGAGGTGTGTGTTAGTGTGTGTGTGTGTGTGTGTGTGTTGTGTGTGTGTGTGTGGCTGTGTGTGTGTGTGTGTGTGTGTGTGTGTGTTGTGTGTGTGTGTGTTGTGTGTGTGGTGTGTGTGTGTGTGTGTGTGTGTGTGTGTGTGTGTGTGCGTGTGTGTGTGAGTGTGTGTGTGTGAGTTGTGTGTTGTGTGTGTGTGTGTGTGGTGTGTGTGTGTGTGTGTGTGTGTGTGTGTGTGTGTGTGGTGTGTGTATGTGTGTGTGTGTGTTTGTGTGTGTAAGTGTGTGTGTGTGTGTGTGTGTGAGTGTACGTGTGTGCGTGTGTGTGTGTGTGTGTGTGTGTGTGTGTGTGTGTGTGTGTTGTGTGCGATGTGTGTGTTTGTGTATGTGTTTGTGAGTGTGTCTGTGTGTGTGTGTTTGTGTGTGGGTGGGTGTGGTGTGGTTTTAGTTGTGTTTTATAATTATATTTTGTTGATTTTGTGTTTTTGTGTTTCTCTGTCACTCATGGTTCTTTTCCTCCTTCTGTTTACCTTATTCATTTCCATGTATGCAGTTTCCTCCTGAATGATGTGTATCTTAATACTGATTATTTTCTATTATATATATCTTTCTATATCACGTTTCCATCTTTTGTATACGTCGTCTTTTATATATATTTATAAATCTTTATTTCCTGTAGATGTTCCTTAAATTGATTTCATTCCACGCCCTTCCTTAATTTCTTGGTCAACACTCTTTATAGACTACCTTCTTAAATTTATTATTCAGGAATTCCTTGTCATGTCCATCCATTTAACCCGTGGGGTGTGGCAAGCCTTCCTGAAGGGTCTGCTGAGCTACTGCAAAACCGAAACCGCAGTTTTCAATTGCATACAAAAACCAGGCCGACATTCGTAAAAGTCCCACTTATTGTGTCACATATACGCCCTTGATGTCACTCTCGATAACACACACCACCATCTGCCTAACTACGATGTACGCAGATATTTACCATCCTTGGTTATTTGCCAAAAGATCTTGGGTTTGTTAGGTCTTGGCGTTGGGATATTTTGTGTCTATCTTGGGACTTTTGAAGGAATTATTCAAGTATTTATTCAGTGGTTTATATAAAGGTACGGTACAACGGAACCTATGCTTACCTTCAGATAAACGACTGCAAAAATACATGAATAATCCCGTCTAAATCTTGGACAAATCCCAATGTGTGGCCCCCTTGAATTCACCTCAACCGTCTCTTCGCAAGCGACTTGCTGCCCTTCGCCCCAGCTATTTCAACTCCCAACCCCAACCATACCTCAACCCAATACGTTTGGGTTTAAATTAGATATAATCCCGGGATGCAGATTTCTACAACCTTGATGTTGATGTGATTTGCATCCAATTCTGTAATGATCACTGTTTTTTCTCACATTCCCGCACTGGTGGCACTAGAAATTGATTTGCTCCCGCAGTTTCGGGGATAATAATTTTATCCTCCTTTATAAAACAAATATGTGGGAGTTGGATCTGGTCTATGATGGGTGCATCATTTTGGGGAATTTCGGGTCCATATTTGGTCCGTCATTATCTTGCAACTTTTAAGGGTAGAACAGTTTGGGATAAGATCCTTAATGTGGTTGGTCAATCATCTTGGAATTTTTAAACGGGTAATAGAGCTTGGAGTTGATCTGGACCATGGTTGGTCATTCATTTTGGAACTTTTTAAGATTTTATACAGCCTGGAGTTAGATCTGGGCCATTATTGGTCCCCATATTTGAACTTTTAAGAGTAGTAGACTATACAGGTCGGAGTAGATGGTAGGATGCTCTTCAGGATTTTGGGGATGCGGCGCTCCCTCCAACGAGTGTTCCCCATGATTAATTAATTATTTATTAATTAACCATTAGCTATCCCATCTTTTATTTCTGGAGTTTTTTTTAGTTTTGTTTCCATTTTTTTTCCCCTTATATATTCACCTGTATCGCTGTCTCACCTTTTCTCATATATCCCTGTTGTTTTGTTGTTGTTGTGTTCTTTTTTTTGGTGTTTGTTTTGCTGTAAGAGACTTTTGTTCTCGTTTTTGGTGTTTTTTGATCATCGGGTCCTTCCTTTGTTTCATGAGGGTGTGTGTTAGTGTGTGTGTGTGTGTGTGTGTGTGTGTGTGTGTGTGTGTGTGTGTGTGTGTGTGTGTGTGTGTGTTTGTGTGTGTGTGTATGTGTGTGTGTGTGGTTTTGTTTGAGTTGTGTGTGTGTGAGTTTTTGTGTGTGTGTGTGTGTGTGGGGGTGTGTGTGTGTGTGTGTGTGTGTGTGTGTGTGATGTGTGTATGTGTGTGTGTGTGTTTGTGTGTGTAAGTGTTGTGTGTGTGTGTGTGTACGTGTGTATGTTGTGGTGTGTGTGTGTGGTGTGTGTGTGTGTGTGTGTTTTGTGCGACGTGTGGTGTTTGTGTATGTGTTTTGTGTGTGTGTCTGTGTGTGTTTTGTTTGTGTGTGGGTGGGGGTTTTGTGTGTTTTTAGTTTTTGTTTTATATTATATATTGTTTATTTGTGTTTTTTGTGTTTCTCTGTCCTCATGGTTCTTTTCCTCCTTCTTGTTTACCTTATTCATTTCCATGTGTGCAGTTTCCTCCTGAATGATGTGTATCTTAATCTGATTATTTTCTATTATAATATATCTTTCTATATCACGTTTTCCATCTTTTGTATACGTCCCTTTTTTTATATATTTTATAAATCTTTATTTTTTGTAGATGTTCCTTAAATTTGATTTCATTCCACCCCCCTTCATTAATTTTTTGGTCAACACTCTTTTTACTACCTTCTTCTTTTCTTATTCAGGAATTCCTTGTCTTTGCCTCCAGTTAATCCGGGGGGCTTGGGGAAAAGCCTTCCTAAAGGGCCTGCGACTACTGCAAACCGAAACCGCATTTTTCAATTGCATACAAAACCACGCCACATTCGTAAAAGTCCCACTTATTGTGTCACATATACGCCTTGGATGTCGCTCTCGTAACACACACCCCCATCTGCCTAACTACGAGTCGCAATATTTACCAAACCTTGGTTATTTGCCCAAAAATCTGGGATGGTAGGTCTTGGCTTGGGATATTTTGTGTCTATCTTTGGGCTTTTTAAGGGATTATTCAAGTTTTATTGTGGGTTTTTATCGAGGTACGGTACAACGGGAAACCCATGCTTACCTTCAGATAAACGACTGATAAATACATGAATAATCCCGCTAAATTTTTGGGAAAAAACCCAATGTGTGGCACCCTTGAATTCACCTCAACCGTCTCTCGCAAGCGACTTGCTGCCCTTCGCCCCAGCTATTTCAACTCCCAACCACAACCATACCTCAACCCAATACGTTTGGGTTAAAATTAGATATAATGCCGGATGCAGATTTCAACAACCTTGATGTTGATGTGATTTGCATCCAATTCTGTAATGAATCACTTTTTTTTCACATTCCCGCACTGGTGCACTAAAAATTATTTGCTCCCGCAGTTTCAGGATAAGAATTATTATCCTCCAGTATAAAACAAATATGTGGAAGTTGGATCTGGTCATTGATAGGTGCATCATATTGGAATCTGGTCCATATTTGGTCCGTCATTATCTTGCAACTTTTAAGGGTAGAACACTTGGGAGTAAGATCCTTAGATGTGGTTGGTCAATCATCTTGGAACTTTTACGGGTAATAGAGCTTGGAGTTAGATCTGGACCATGGTTGGTCATTCATCTTTGAACTTTTAAGAGTTGTACAGCTTGGAGTTAGATCTGGGCCATTATTGGTCCCCCATATTTGAACTTTTAAGAGTAGTAGACTATACAGGTCGGAATAGGATGGTAGGATGCTCTTCAGGATTGGCGATGCGGCGCTCCCTCCAACGAGTGTTCCCCATGATTAATTAATTATTTATTAATTAACCATTAGCTATCTATCTTTATTTCTGGATGTGTTTTTAGTTTGTTTTCCATTTTTGTCTCCCCTCATATATTCACCTGTATCGCTGTCTCACCTTTCTCATATATCCCTGTTGTTTTGTTGTTGTTGTGGTCTTTTTTTTATGGTGTTTGTTTTGCTGTAATGAGACTTTTGTTCTCGTTTTTGTGTGTTTTTGATCATCGGGTGTTCCTTTGTTTCATGAGGGTGTGTGTTAGTGTGTGTGTGTGTGTGTGTGTGTGTGTGTGTGTGTGTGTGTGTGTGTGTGTGTGTGTGTGTGTGTGTGTGTGTGTGTGTGTGTATGTGTGTGTGTGTGTGTGTGTGTGTGTGTGTGTGAGTGTGTGTGTGTGAGTTGTGTGTGTGTGTGTGTGTGTGTGTGTGTGTGTGTGTGTGTGTGTGTGTGTGTGGTGTTTGTATGTGTGTGTGTGTTTGTTTGTGTGTGTAAGTGTGTGTGTGTGTGTGTGTGTGTACGTGTGTGTGTGTGTTTGTGTGTGTGTGTGTGTGTGTGTGTGTGTATGTTGTGTGCGATGTGTGTGTTTTGTGTATGTGTTTGTGTGTGTGTCTGTGTGTGTGTGTGTTTGTGTGTGAGTGGGTGTGTGGTGTTTTTAGTTGTGTTTTATAATTATATTTTGTTGATTTGTTGTTTTTTTGTGTTTTTTCTGTCACTCATGGTTCTTTTCCTCCTTCTTGTTTACCTTATTCATTTCCATGTATGCAGTTTCCTCCTGAATGATGTGTATCTTATACTGATTATTTTCTATTATAATATATCTTTCTATATCACGTTTCCATCTTTTGTATACGTCGTCTTTTATATATCTTTATAAATCTTTATTTCTTGTAGATGTTCCTTAAATTTGATTTCATTCCACGCCCTTCATAACTTTCTTGGTCAACACTCTTTATAGACTACCTTCTTCAATTTTTATTCAGGAATTCCTTGTCATAGTACATCCAGTTAACCGTGGGCTTGGCAAGCCTTCCTGAAGGCTCTGCTGAGCTACTGCGAAACCGAAACCGCAGTTTTCAATTGCATACAAAAACCAGGCCGACATTCGTAAAAGTCTACTTATTGTTCACATATACGCCTTGATGTCAGCTCTCGATAACACACACCACCATGTGCCTCATTACGCTGTACGCAGATATTTACCAATCCTTGGTTATTTGCCAAAAGATCTTGGATGTAGTGTCTTGGCGTTGGGATATTTTGTGTCTATCTTGGGACTTTTGAAGGCATTATTCAAGTATTTATTCAGTGGTTTATATCAAGGTACGGTACAAGGGAACCTATGCTTACCTTCAGATAAACGACTGCATAAATACATGAATAATCCCGTCTAAATTTTGGGGACAAAATCCCAATGTGTGGCCCCTTGAATTCACCTCAACCGTCTCTCGCAAGCGACTTGCTGCCTTCGCCCCAGCTATTTCAACTCCCAACCACAACCATACCTCACCCATACGTTTGGGTTAAAATTAGATATAATGCCGGATGCAGATTTCTACAACCTTGAGTTTGATGTGATTTGCATCCAATTCTGTAATGATCACTGTTTTTTTCTCACATTCCCGCACTGGTGGCACTAAAAATTGATTTGCTCCCGCAGTTTCAGGGATAAGAATTAATTATCCTCCAGTATAAAACAAATATTTTGGGAGTTGGATCTGGTCATTGATAGGTGCATCATTTTGGGAATCTGGTCCATATTTGGTCCGTCATTATCTTGCAACTTTTAAGGGTAGAACAGCTTGGAGTAAGACCCCTTAGATGTGGTTGGTCAATCATCTTGGAACTTTTTACGGGTAATAGAGCTTGGAGTTAGATCTGGACATGGTTGGTCATTCATCTTGGATTTTTAAGAGTTTTAACAGCGGGAGTTAGATCTGGGCCAATTTTGGGTCCCCATATTTGAACTTTTAAGAGTAGTAGACAAATACAGGTCGGAGTAGGATGGTGGGATCGCGAACCACCGAGAGACAAGGCCTGTTACATCGCCTGGTGAAGGCTGTAAACGTCACAGCATGAGGATCTCCCGCGCGCGACACCGATGACCATGGCTCAGTCTATTGTGTCTACATACGAAGGCGGTCAGGGCGTGTGAAATGTGGCGTACTTGTATCATTTTTGCTTTTGTTACGCAGGAGCTATTTTTCAAAGTTACCAGCAAGATGCCGTCCTTGTGCTGTGTGCCCAATTGAAATGGAAACTACAAAAAACGCCCCAGAGTGGGTATACTCTTTTTCCCCAAAGAGACAAGGTGCTTGCCAGCCATTTGGCTCAGATCAAACGGGAAAATTTTTTTTTCACCGACGGCCATTAGCAGGTAGTCTATGATCTTTGTAGTATTTGTATAGCTTTATTAGCTAATAATGAAAGAGGTAGACGGTAAGTCTAGCATATCTAGCATACTTATAAGGCATACAAAACGAATGTTTGTAGCATTACAAATGGCGGATGCTATGTCACAACAAATATTACTAATATTTTTGAGAATTACCCATTTGTGTTTGTTTACGTTCAAAATTCACCTCCGCCCCACAGCAAAGTGGGATCATGCTGCTTTGGCTGACAATGTTTTTGAACTAATGAAGGATTAGCAGCTGGCACTCGTGAAGAATTTTGGTTCACAAATTTGTGGGTGTTTCGTGAAATATTGTCAGCGCGAAATCCTGTAGACCCCTCCATTCACCTTTCTTATTTCACTGTTATACGATTTAAAACTGCTGCCCTGATACATGTTAAAAAAAAAAGCCACATAGAGGCACTAGCTTTCCATGAGAACACTTACAGTAAAAATTTACCCCTAAGACTAAAATATTCACGTCAAAAGTAAAGCCTTTTCAGGTGTAGGTTTCAGGTTCAAATATCTTTTGTCTGAATACCAGTGCATCTAACTACTCTCATAAAAATATGTATCTCAGAGTACTCTGTAACATGCTTTAGGGCAGCAGTTATGCTGTAAAACCAGTGAAATATGGAGGGTCTACAGGATTTCGCGCATTGACAACATTCCGCACAAAATCAGGACCCACATTCTCCACGAGTGCCCAGCAGCCTCTGAAAGAATGGTGATATAAAAGTAATTACACTTTACAAAATTATCCATTGGTATCCATACTAAGATGTCGATGAAGTGTGGGGGTAACACCTTAGTATCGGTGTTTTTTTTTCTGTTTTCTTGAAGTGTTTGTGGGGTTTGTTGCTTGATCACCCCGTTTTGTGCTTATACTTGTGAATGCTCTTGTGAAATGTCTTGGCTTTCCTTGCCTCTAATCAATGTTCTTTGCTGTTTCCTTATTTTCCACATCATAACAAAATTTGTTTCTTCACATCTGCCCTCCTGTTCATCTGCTAGGAGTAAAAATGTTGCAAAATTTTTAAGCATTTGTCAGTGTGTTGTCTTGTAGAAAGTTTAAGTGTTTCCTTATGTCTTTATATTCCTCGCAGTGTAAAGGAAGTGTTCTAAAGTTTCCTGCAGTTTCCCGTGTTACATGTCGTGCATGCTGTGTTTCCCGAGGGTGTGTCTGTTCCTGTAGTTTAGTTTTTGTTTCAGTGTATTGCTTCTGCATCTTATCAAGTTGTAGTGGATTCATCATTTATCATAAAAGTCTTTCTTTTATGTGTGGTTTTTGTATGTTCTGTAAAGTCTAAGTGTCTCTTTTTCAAGTAGTTCTGCTTTCCATTTCTTGGTATCATGCTCTTTTAATTTTTAATTTGTCAGTTATTCGTGTTGTGTACTATACCAAGTTGGTATATGTTGGTATTATGCTCTTTTAAATAAATGTTGACTGTTTCACCCTTTCTCTTGCTGCTAAAATATGGTCAATGTCATGTTTAGGGCTCCTGATTCACTTTGTGCTAAAATAAGGCCATCATCTGCATAAAACAAGGCAAGGATAAAGCAGTTCTCATCTTTAAATCCAATATTTGTTTGGTTCAGTGTAGGAATGATGAATATGTTATCTTAAGAACAGTGATGTTGAACCATTGCAACCTTGCCTTATTCCGCTGGTGACATCCATGTTTGTTATGATCTCATTGTTTAGATACAGGAGGGCTTGTCATTTAGGTATATGTCACTTATGACGTCAATTATGTGTGGATGTATCCTGAACTTTTTTAGGCATTCAATTAGGGGCTTTCTTTTTCACACTGTCGAAGGCTTCTTGAAATCTATAGCGATGGTTATTAATGGTCCTTCCTCTTGAAAGACCACCCCACCCACCACCACACACCACCACCCCCACAAACCACCAAACCAAACCTCTACCACAAACCACCACCACCACCACCACCACCACCCACCTCTAACCACACCACCACCACCACCACCACCTCTACCACCCCCCAAACCCCCAACAACAATAACACCACCACCACCACCACACCACCACCACCACAACCCCACCACCAAACCCCCACCACCACACCACCACAACAACACCACCACCACCACCACAACACCACCACCACAACACCCCCCACCACCACAACAAAAACAATACCACCACCACCACAACACCACCAGCACCACCTTACCACCACCAGCACCACCTCTACCACCACCACCACCACCCCCACCCCCACCACTACCACAACAACAACAACAATACCACCACCACCATTTATGATTAATGACAGGGATTCAGATTAACGACATAAAAAAGAGCGTGAACTGAGAAAGTAAACCTGTACGGGGGGCGGAGCGGTCGAGCGCGCGAGATCCTCATGGTGTGACGTCACGGGGGATCTATCAGCCTTGTCATCTCGGTGGCAACGGTAGGATGCTCTCAGGATTGGCGATGCGGCGCTCCCTCCAACGAGTGTTCCCCATGATTAATTAATTATTTATTATTAACCATTAGCTATCTATCTTTATTTTCTGGATGTGTTTTTAGTTTAGTTTCCATTTTTTGCTCCCCTCATATATTCACCTGTATCGCTGTCTCCCTTTCTCATATATCCCTGTTGTTTTGTTGTTGTTGTGGTCTTTTTTTTATGGTGTTTGTTTTGCTGTAATGAGACTTTTGTTCTCGTTTTTGTGTGTTTTTGATCATCAGGTGCCCTTTGTTTCTGAGGATGTGTTTAATGTGGTGTGTGTGTGTGTGTGTTGTGTGTGTGTGTGTGGGGTGTGTGGTGTGTGTGTGTGTGTGTGTGTGTGTGTGTGTATGTGGTTGTGTGTGTGTGTGTGTGTGTGTGTTGTGTGTGTGGTGTGTGTGTTGTGTGTGTAGTGTGTGTGTGAGTTGTGTGTGTGTGTGTGTGTGTTGTGTGTGTGCGTGTGTGTTGTGTGTGTGGTGTGTGTATGTGTGTGTGTGTGTTTGTGTGTGTAGTGTGTGTGTTGGGGTTTTGTGTGTACGTGTGTGTGTGTGTGTGTGTGTGTGTGTGTGTGTGTGTTTGTGTTTTGTGTGCGATGTGTGTGTTTGTGTATGTGTTTGTGTGTGTGTCTTTTGGGGTGTGTGTTTGTGTGTGGGTGGGTTGTGTGTGTTTTAGTTGTGTTTTATAATTATATTTTGTTGATTTGTGTTTTTGTGTTTCTCTGTCACTCAGGGTTTTCTTTTCCTCCTTCTTGTTTACCTTATTCATTTCCATGTATGCAGTTTCCTCTTGAATGATGTGTATCTTAATACTGATTTTTTCTATTATATATATTTTTCTATATCACGTTTTCCATCTTTTGTATACGTCGTCTTTTATATATATTTATAAATCTTTATTTCTTGTAGATGTTCCTTAAATTTGATTTCATTCCACGCCCTTCATTAAATTTTTTGGTCCAACCCTCTTTATAGACTACCTTCTTCAAATTTTTATTCAGGAATTCCTTGTCATAGTCCATCCATTTAACCCGTGGGCTGTGGCAAGCCTTCCTGAAGGCTCTGCTGAGCTACTGCGAAACCGAAACCGCAGTTTTCAATTGCATACAAAAAACCCAAACCGACATTCGTAAAAGTCTACTTATTGTGTCACATATACGCCTTTATGTCAGCTCTCGAAAACACACACCACCATCTGCCTAAATACGATGTACGCAGATATTTTCCAATCCTTGGTTATTTGCCAAAAGATCTTGGGATGTAGGTCTTGGCGTTGGGATATTTTGTGTCTATCTTGGGACTTTTGAAGGGATTATTCAAGTATTTATTCAGTCGTTTATATCAAGGTACGGTACCAAAGGAACCTATGCTTACCTTCAGATAAACGACTGCATAAATACATGAATAATCCCGTCTAAATCTTGGGACAAAATCCCAATGTGTGGCACCCTTGAATTCACCTCAACCGTCTCTCACAAGCGACTTGCTGCCCTTCGCCCCAGCTATTTCAATTTCCCAACCACAACCCTAACCTCAACCCAATACGTTTGGGTTAAAATTAGATATAATGCCGGATGCAGATTTCTACAACCTTGATGTTGATGTGATTTGCATCCAAATTTTGTAATGATCACTGTTTTTCCTTTTACATTCCCGCACTGATGGCACTAAAAATTGATTTGCTCCCCCCAGTTTCAGGGAATAAGAATTATTATCCTCCAGTATAAAAAAAATATGTGGGAGTTGGATTTTGGTCATTGATAGGTGCATCATATTGGAATCTGGTCCATATTTGGTCCGTTCATTATCTTGCAACTTTTTAAGGGTAGAACAGCTTGGAGTAAGATCCTTAGATGTGGTTGGTCAATCATCTTGGAAAATTTTACGGGTAATAGAGCTTGGAG
>JACEEZ010002016.1:22500-32500 GCA_016584305.1 Chionoecetes opilio | reverse complement strand
TAGTTTATATTATGTACATCACACTACATGTCTTCAGTGGCACATAAAAGTCTGTAGTGATGCTAAAATTCGTAATATATTGTGCCTGGCGACATTAGTGCAGTGGCGAGTGACTGAATGCGAAAAGCCAAGAACACGTCACAAAGACAATACATAGAAAATAACTAATAAGGAAAGAACAAAAGTAAAGAAAATACAGCGAAAACAACCCCGAAGTATCTATGAAATAAAACGAATACGACTCAATGGGTAAATATGTACTGAAAATAAAATAAAATAATTAATGGGGCTTCAGGCGAGAAGCAAAGTCAACAGAAAACGGAGCCCTTAAAGAGGAGGACTCATGTAATCAAGAAGGCAGTGACGGACCGGGAAGAAATATCAACATGCAATCTCTGGCTGAAACTTTTATTCCCTTGCGGCGCGGCGGACGGACTGACAGACGGACTGACAGATTGACAGACACACAGACAGGAAGTTGGAAAGTGACCATCAAAAGGAGAGATATATAAAAAAATACGAGACATACAATTTGATGTTTCTCAAATGGAAGTCACTTGAAAATAAAAATAAAATAATAATATGAAAGAAAAAAAACTGATCATCAAAAGGAGATACTATAGTTATATACACAAAAAATAAGAGACATAGAATTTGATATTTTTTTCTCAATTGGCAGTCTTAAAAAATAAAAGCAAATGACGAATGAAATAAAAAAACAAAAATTATCATCAAAAAGAGATATAAAAATAAATAAATAGGAGACATATTTTGATATCTTTTTCTCACGTGGAAGTCACTAGAAAACAAAATAAATATACGAATAAAATGAAAAATAGTAATAAAAGCTTCTTCAGATTCTTGTCTTGACCGAATTTCGTTAAACAAAACTTACATGACTTATCCTCTTACTGCAAAACAAAAAAATCTTCTAATTATGAGAAAGCAGTATTTGGAGCACAATTTTGCCAATGTAAAAATCTAATTCCATTTTCCGTAATTTCAATAAATGCTCACCAATAAATACCAATTATACTAAAATAATTACAAGGAAAAGTAAAAAGAATTGTCACTTTAATCATTTGAGTAATTTCTTTATACTTTTTTCAACTTTTACTTTTAACCCTTTACCCTGATAGAAGAAAAGTCACCATTATTATTATTATTACTATCATTATTATTGTATTATTATTATTATAGTAGTAGTAATTTCTTGCACGTTACTTGACTAATATGCAAAAATCCCCTCTTTTCTCCTCTCTCTCCCTCCCCACCCTCTCTCTTTCTCTGTCTGTCTCTCTCTTTCTTTCTCCTGTCACTCCTCTCTTATTTCCTTGGCTTTCGTACCCTCAGACAGCTCTTCCCCCTCTCCCCCCCCTCAGCAATCCCCCTCCCCCCGTCAGCTCTCCCCTCACCCCCCGTCAGCAACCCCCCCAAGGCAAGGGAGGGGGGGGAATAAAGGGAATAAGTCAGGAGGAAAAAGGAAAACCAGGAGGAAAGAATAGGAAAACGTCTCATATTCCTTGGGTTGCCATGACGTTGTTTCCTGTCAGCTGATTTCAAGGGTGAGGGGAAAGAGGGGGAGGGGAAGGGGAAGGAGGGAAGAGGGGAGAGGAGGAGGTATGAAGGAGGAAAGGGGGAGGGAAAAGATGACAGGGGAGGGGAAAGAAGGAGGGAAGAGGGAGGGGAAACAAGGAAGGGGGAAGAGGAGGAGGTATGAAGGAGGGGAAGGGGAGGGAAAAGGTGAGAGGGGAGGGGAAAGAGGGAGGGGAAACAGGGAAGGGGGAAGGGGAAAGGGGGAGGCGTAAGAGGGAAGGAGGGAGGGGAAGGAGGGGAGGAGGGAGGGGAAAGGTGAGGGGAGTAAAGAAAAAAGAAGAAGAAAGAGATAGAAATAATGTTATTTTATGATATTACATCTCTTCGTTTTTGTTATATAGTTTTTTTCTATTGACTTGTTTCTTATTCAAATCAATTCGTTGTTTAGTTTTTTTGTTACTTATTACTGTTCCTGTTTCGGTCTGATCTCTTTGCATATGTGTTCGTTTGTTCACATTTATCCATATTTTTTCAGGTGTCACTGTTTTGATTTCATTAATAACATATCTCTAGTTATTCAAATCATAATTATTTAGTTTAATTTTCGTCGTTGATATAATTGTAAATACAGTTTGATCTGAAGAGGTTACATAATAGGCTGCGGAAAGAGAGAGAGAGAGAGAGAGAGAGAGAGAGAGAGAGAGAGAGAGAGAGAGAGAGAGAGAGAGAGAGAGAGAAGAGAAGAGGGAAGAAGAGAGAGGAGAGAGAGAGAGAGAGATAGATAGAAAGAATATCCTACTTTAACGTCCAAAGTTTTATCTCGACCTACGAATGCCTTCCAATTCCTCTCTCCCTCTTCTCTAACGCGAGGAGGAGGAGGCGGAGGCGGAGAAGGAGGAAGAGGAGGAAGGAGAGGAGGAGGAGGAGGAAGAAGACGAAAGAGAGGCAAGGTCTCATTACAAGTAGCCTATTATATTACCAGCCACGATAAGACTCGTTCCTAACACCAGAAGTAATAAAAAACCTTCCTAACTTAACCTTAACACAAGTACTTGGCTATGTAGGTGCTTGATTATTTTATTACCAGCCTTGTTAGTACTGTAGGTGAGGTTGTACTCTGTCCTCTCTCTCTCTCTCTCTCTCTCTCTCTCTCCTCTCTCTGTGTAGATTAGACTGACGTGCTTGAAGTAATAATGACATTATATTAAAGTTTTACCACCACCATCACTATTACTACTACTAAACACCACTACCACCACCACTACTACAACTACTACCACCAACACTACTACAACTTTCTATATATTCTAACAAATTTTCTATATATTGTTTTGGCCCGAGATGTTGGAACGCATTACCAGATGATATCAAAACAGCAACTAATCTCAATTTATTTAAATTTAAGCTTAAACAGTATTTATATAGTTTGCAAAGTCAAGGTGTTATAGAATGAAAATGAAAATACAGGATATTTGTGCTCCTGAAATTTAGGTACTTTTTTTTTTAAACATGTTGTCACTATAAGTTTATATTTTTGTATGTTAATCTTTATTTGTATATTATTGCCGTCATTGTATTCGTATTTAGATAATGTTAACTGATTTTATGTCTGCTAAGGAGCTCATGCTCAGCAGACTAATGCCTATAAAATGTGTATATACGTATGTATTCATGTATATAATTGTTATTTGGCAATAAACTCTATAAACTACCTATAAAACTACAACTACTACCACCACCACTACTACTAACTACTACCATCACTACTACTACTACTTCTACAACATACTAAAGTTGATCTACTGTTCACACTCTACACCTTATCCCTGTATTACCCTTTCAAACTTAGAAAAGACAAGACTAAAATTCTACATAACATCCGTAAGTGCACCTGTTTGCGGTGTCATCTTAAACCACTAATATTTCCACCATTTCCTTATGTTACCTGGTATTTTCTTCTTCCTGCTGATGCTCTGATATATAAGGAAGGTTTAAGTACCACGGACTTACCTGTGTGACTTTTGGTAGTGATGTAAGCAGGTGATATGTCCTTGCAAGCACTGAGCAGCGTAGGTCTCGGCGTGTCCAGCGGCGGCCACTGCTTACGTTCTTGATAATCCGGATACTCATGGGATCAAACCTGGATTCTTAAGGATTCAGACGCCATTCACCTCTATCCCTTCACACAAACGAAGGAAATGAATATACTGATGTCTTTTTTATTGTTATCTGTAGTTATTTTCTCATATATGATTGAGAAAGATATTATTTAGTGGTGTTGTTTTTAATACGGAGTTTACGGTTGTATTTACAGAGTTGTAGCATATAGGGTGTGAGCTATAGTCTCGTGCGGTCCCGTCTCCGTATCTATCTATATTCATGTAGATTGCTGTTTCTATGTGTGTTTATGTATGTGTTATTGTATTTTTTAGGACTTTTGAATACATGAAGAGAGGACGAGTGAGAGAAAAGGAAATTGAATATAATAAAGGCATTTTTTCATCTTTTTTCACCCGAGTTGGGTTGAGAAGCATGTTATTTCTTTTCATATTGCAGGATTCGCGTACTGTCTGTGTGGTGTTGTGAAGGTGGCGCGGCGAGTCCGTTTTGGGTACACGGAAACAACTTTATTAAAAGGAAGTTGTGAAAAAGTTACAAGCAAATACTTCGTCTGCGTCGTGTGTGTGTGTGTGTGTGTGTGTGTGTGTGTGTGTGTGTGTGTGTGTGTTTTGTGTTGTGTGTGTGTGTGTGTGTGTGTGTGTGTGTGTGTGTGTGTGTGTGTGTGTGTGTGTGTGTGTGTGTGTGTGTGTGTGTGTGTGTGTGTGCGTGTGAGTCTCTTCATTTGTGTGTGTGTAGTGTGTAATTGATGTGTGTTGTTGTGTGGTTTTGTTAATTGGCTTGTGTTTTGTCTGGAGCATTCTTGCATTAGCTGTGTTCTAGTCTTATTAATGTGTTGTTTTTGGTTTTGTATTGGTTGTAGTGTTCTGGTTGTGTGTGTGTGTGTGTGTGTGTGTGTGTTGGTGTTTTTTGGGGGTGTGTGGGTGTGTGTGTGTGTGCACCAGGGAGGGGCAGGGACAAAAGGCGTGAGGTACACCAATAAAAACATATATTTCATAAAACATTTCATACAAAACTCTCGTCCATGTCGTGGAGGCCTTCGTGCGGCTTGCTCTTGTCCTTCTCGTGGTACACGTGAAAATGTTTCTCGTCACCGAAACGCATCCTGGAGGAGGCGCTGTACCGCCGCGGGCGATGACGCTCCCCCTCCACGCCCTCCTCCGGCTCCACGCGCTGCAGGGAGCCGCTGAAGGGCAGGTCGAAGCGGCGGTCGAGGGAACGGTACTTGTGCAGCGTGTCCTCGGCGTCGCGGGTCTTGCCGGGCCGCGGCAGGGAGCGGTACACGGTGCCGTCCTGGCGGCGCGGCGGCGGCGGCTCGTACTGGCGGCCCACCGCGGCACTCACGCTGGGGGACTTCTTCATGCAGGCGACGGGCGGCGAGCGCGGCAGCAGCGGGTCGTACTCGTGGCTGAGGCTGCGGCCGGGGAAGGCGGGGCCGTGGTCCCTGTCTCGCAGGTGCTCCCGAGCGTGCAGGTCTCGGTCTCTCGGGTGGTCTCGCAGGTGATCCCGGTTACGAGGCAGGTCACGGGTCATGTCCCGCGGCAGGTCGCGAGTCATGTCCCGCGGCAGGTCCCTGGGAAGGTCTCGGTCCCGCGGGTGGTCCCTGTCCCTGGGCAGGTCGCGTTCTCGGGGCGGTAAGTCTCGATCTCGGGGCAAGTCTCGCTCCCTGGGCAAGTCCCGGTCTCGCGGCAGATCTCGAGGCAGATCACGCTCCCGCGGCAGGTCGCGAGAGAAGTCGCGGTGCAGTTCTCGCTCTCTGTGGTCCCGCGGGAGGTCACGATCTCTGTCTCTGTCTCTGTCTCTGTCCCTAGGAAGATCGCGGCCCAGGTCGCGGGTCAGTTCCCTGGAGCAGTAGGGCGGCGAGGGGCCGGGCACGCGGAACAGCCCCCGCGGGGAGCCGTAGGGGCCGTCGCGTCCCAGGGAGGTGGCGGAGGAGGAGAGGGGCTGCGGCGCCAACAGATCCCCGACGTGACCCCGGTCGTCGGAGACACTGCGGTAGCGGGCCAGCGGCACCTCGCGGTCGCGGTAGATGTGCGGGTCGCGGTCACGGTCGCGGTCGCGGTCGCGGTCACTGTATCCGTCATAGCCGCGGCTCACGTGCAGGGTGTGGAGGGTGTCGGGGTAGGAGCCGCGCGAGGAGTACCCGTGCAGCCCCACGTCCCCGTTGGGGCCCTTGAGGCTGCGCCGGGTGGGGTAGAGCGCCTCGTGGCTGGTGCGCGGCACCTCGTTCTTGTTCACCAGGATGCCGGCGGCAGGCTTGGGCGGCTCCACGAAGAGCACCGTGCGCCCCTGCGACGCCTTGCCGTTGTCCGAGGAGCGGTTGTTCTCCTTGATGATGGGGCGTGACGGCTGCCGGATGATGGGCTGCAGGGGCACGACCTCCCGCACCCGCCCTGCGTCGCGGCCCCCAGGACCATCACTAGCGCTGCTCAGGCCCGACTTGTTGACGTGGTTGTCGCTGGAGGACGCCGCCTCTCCCTTGATCTCCGAGGGTCGCTAATGGAGGGAAAGGATGGAGGGCGGGAAGGAAGGAGGGGGAAGGGGATAGACAGGTCCGGAAGGAAGGGGAAGGGGACAGGTGAGGAGGGGAAGGGGAAAGAGAGAACAAATTGTAGCAACACAACACAAAAACACGTAATAAACATGACACGAGGAGGTGAAGGTAGAGATAAGAGATAAGAGATCATCAAATTGATTAATGGCTCAAATAAATGTCACGTGCTGGTGTCGCGTCCTACCGCCTCTCCCCTCACTCCTCCCTCGCCTCTCGCCTCACTCCTCCCTCGCCTCTCCCTCTAGACAGCAACGCCTCTTCGATAACAAAACCATTTACTTCAGAGACCACCACCACCACCATTACTACTACTACTACACCTCCTCCTACTATTACTACTACTACTACTACTACTACTACGAAACACTACTACTACAACTACTACTATTACCATCACCCATTACTACTATGACTACTATCACCAACCTAACCACCACTACAACTTCTACTACTACTACTACTACTACTACAAAACAAAACAAAAGATTCGCCTCTTACCTTCTTGCCACAAACGAAAAATAATGTATATCCACCTCAAGAAAAATAATGAAATACGGAGCTTGCACGCGAGATGAAAGAAACAGTTAAATAAATAATAAACAAAAAGAAACCACCACCAACACCACCATTCATCACCTAAACTTCCATCAGAAAGAAAGAAAAAAAGAGAAAGAAAGCAACGCAGCATTCACAATATTTATAGCTACCTTAGTCCTCCGTCCCCCACAAAAGGAAGAAAACAGAAAACGTACCGCTCACTAAGACATTAAAGGGTAACTCAGCTAAACTTCATAACGAAACAATATTTATCCCTTTCAGACCCACAACCTAATTTCCATTGTAATTTATCTACCTTTTTTAGTGCATATAAACAATATTTAATAGATATGACCTGTTTAGTATCCTTGTCGACAACTAATTTGGTATATTCAGTTACTTTTCGTAATTTTATGGCTCGACTACATAGGATTTTTTATAGCAAAGGAAAAATCTGGGCGTGAAGGGGTTAATGTAATCATGGAATAAGAATAAATTTAGTAAACCTATGTAATAATTTGTACTAAAATTAAGAGGAGAGTTTCTGGACGGTAGATAAAAAGGAAGAAAATGGTGGAAGTGAAGGAGAGAGAGAGAGAGAAAGAGAGAGAGAGAGAGAGAGAGAGAGAGGAGAGAGAGAGAGAGAGAGAGAGAGAGAGAGAGGAGAGAGAGAGAGAGAGAGAGAGAGAGAGAGAGAGAGAAGAGAGAGAGGAGTTGAAGAATATCATGATGAGAGGAGAGAGTGAGAGCCATTCCTCCAGACACTGAGAGTGCGGTTAGAGATTCGTCCAAGACAGCGAGAGAGAGAGTCCGAGACATAAGATGACGAGGATGAGACATTCATAGAGAGAGAAGAGAGAGAGAGAGAAGAGACAGTCTCGTCTACCTCGATAAGAGAGACGGCAGTCACGTCACACGAAGAGAGAGAGAGAGACAAAGTGAGAGAAGGAGAGAGAGACATAAGTCACTATCGAGAGAGAGATGAGCAGTTTACTCACGAAAGAAAGATTTTTAGAAGAACTTTCTCCGATTTATCATTCTTAAAGTATCCCTTTCCTCCTCCATCTCCTCTCTCTTCCTCCCCTTTTTTATTTCCGTCCATTCCTCTCCTCTCTCCCTTCTTATTCCGGCTTCCACCCTTCTATCTCTCTCACTCTCTCTCTCTGCATCTCTCTCTCTCCGCTCTCCTCTCTCTCTCTCTCACTCTCCTCTCTCCTCTCTCTCTCTCTCTCACATCTCTCTCATCCTCTCTCTCTCTCTCTCTCTCTCTCTACGACTGCTTCCCTCTCTCTTTTATTGCCTGCTTTCCCTCCTCTTCTATCTTTCTTCGTCCTTACCCTCATGTTTCGTCTTCCCCTCCTTTCCCCTCCTCTCTTATTCGTCCTCCTCCTCTCTCCCTCTCCGCTCTCTCCTCCTCTCTCTTCCTCCTCCTCTACCACTCCTCCTCTCTACCCCCTCTCCTCTCTCTCTCCTCTTCCTCTCTCCTCTCTCTCCTCCTCTCTCCTCCTCCTCCTACTCTCCTCTCCCCTCCTCCTCTTCCTCTCTCTCACTCTCTCCCCTCCTCCTCTCCACCTCCTGCTCCTCCTCCTCCTCCTTCGCCTCTCCTTCCTCCGTCCTCCTCTCCCTCTCCCCTCCTTCTCTCTCTACCCTCCTCTCCTCCCCTCTTCCCCTCCCTACACCTCCTCCTCCTCCTCTCACCACCTCTCTTCTCTCCTCCTCTCCTCCTCCCTCCTCCTCTCCCTCCTCCCTCCCTCCTCCTCTCTCTTCCCCCCCCTCCTCCCCTCTCCACCTCCTCCTCCTCCTCCTTACCTTCACTCTACCATCCCTCCTCAGATCTCCTGGTCACTTCACGGATCTTCCGTACACTTGTACTCCGCCTTCCTCCTCTCCAATCCGTCACTATCATGGCGATGACTCTCTCACGTCCTGCCCACTCATCCTCCCCCTCCTCTGACTCTCATCCCCCTACCCCCTCCTTCTCCACAACTCCGCATTCCTCAATTGGTTTTCGACACTTTACCAAAACCCTTTGCATCCTCATCGATCCTGATGTGACGATAGATGATGGCACCGACGCCGCCCACGAACATGATGATGGTGTAGAGGGAGGGCGGGGACGTCTCACTACCTGCTTGAGAGGGGAAACGAGGGAAGAAGAAGGGGGGAAAGAAAGAAAAAGTTAAAGCAAAGATTCAGATTTTTGGGTGATGGGTTAATGGGGTGATTAAATGGGTAATAAATAATGGGTATATATGATGTATAATAATATAATGGTATAATAAATGATTTGTAGGAGGATATAGTAGTGATGTAATGGGGCTGTAGTGATGCGTAGAGGGGAAAGTGAGGGGAAATGAGGGGTTAAAAGGAGAAATCAGTAGAAAATGTGGAGAGGAAACAGTAGTGGTGTAATGGGATATCAAGTAGAGATGTGTAGGAGAGGGGAAAGTGAGGGGAAATTAATGAGTAAAAAGGGGAAATCAATAAAAAGGGTAGAAGAGGAAACAGTAGTGATATAATGGGGCATAATTAGTGATACGTAGAAGGAAAAGTGAGGGGAAATTAATGAGGGGTAAAAAGGGGAAATCAATAGCAAGGGTAGGAGAGGAAACAGTAGTGATATAATGGGGCATAATTAGTGATACGTAGAAGGAAAAATGAGGGGAAATTAATGAGGGTAAAGAGGGGAAATCAATAGAAAGGCTAGCATTAAAAGGAGATGGAATTGAAGAGGTACTAAATGAAGGAAAAAGGGGAAATAAATGGAAAAGAAAGCATTAAAGGGGACAGGGACTTGATGAGGTGCCAAATGAGGGGAAAAAGGGGAAATAAATGGAAAAGATGCATTAAAGGTAGTTGGAGATGTGCCAAGTGAGGGAAAAGAGGGGAACTCAATGGAAAGAGAAACATTTAAGGGAGGGGAGTTGAGGATATACCAAATGAGGGAAAAAAGGGGAAATCAATGGGAAGGGAAACATTAAAACTGACTGGAAAATGAGGGAAAATTAATGTGAGGTAAAAGGGGAAATCAATGGAAAGAGAAACATTAAAACGGAGTGGAAAATGAGGGGAAATTAATGTGAGGTAAAAGGGGAAATCAATGGAAAGAGAAACATTAAAACGGGGGGGAAAAATGAGGGAAATTAATGTGAGGTAAAAGGGGAAATCAATGGAAAGAGAAACATTAAAACGGAGGGGAAAATGAGGGGAAATTAATGTGAGGTAAAAGGGGAAATCAATGGAAAGAGAAACATT
>JACEEZ010002016.1:12500-20000 GCA_016584305.1 Chionoecetes opilio | reverse complement strand
AGTTCGCTCTTTTAGCCCTATCTCTCTTGTTTGTCGTGTCCTCCTCCTCCCTCCTCCTCCTCCTCCTCCTCCTCTTACGTGTTTGTGGATCCTCTGCCTTCAAATATTGGGTGACATTGTATTTGCTGCTTCAAGAATTCTGTGGACGCACTCTAAAAGCGGTTTTATGTCCCCCCCCTCTCTCTCTCTCCTCTCTCTCTCTCTCTCTCTCTCTCTCTCTCTCTCTCCTCTCTCTCCCCCTCTCCTCTCTCTCTCTCTCTCTCTCTCTCGCTCTGTCTCTCATCCATATGTCTCAGCCTACAATTTATCACCATCTGCGTCTTTCTTACCATATTTCTTTCTTTTCTGTTTTCTTCTTTTAGTTCTCTGCTACAATTTTACATTTTGGTTTTGGTTCTCTGGTTGAAATGTTTGTAGTACACGAGAGAGAGAGAGAGAGAGAGAGGAGAGAAAAGAGAGAGAAGAGAGAAGAGAAAAGAGAGGAGAGAGAGAGAGAGAGAGGAGGAGAGAGAAGAGAGAAAAGAGAAAAGGAGAGAGGGAGGGAGAGGGGAAAAGAGAGGGGAGGAGAGAGAGAAAATGAATCCCACATTTTCTTTTTTAGCAATCTCTCCTCTTGAAGCTTTGATTAAAAAAACAAATTTCTAGCCTCATACGTTTATTTGGTATTTTTTCAATTCTGTAAATTTAAGTAAGTAATTCCAGTAAATCTTGCATCGAAGTCGTACCATAGTAAATACAAATGCTTGTGGGCCTTTCGGACCCATGTATTGATGTTTGTAGTAGTAGTATATATTAGACATATGATTGCAAACTCCAATCGTGTTGTTGCTGTCATTGGTCCTGGTCAAAGTGCCTCGGGTAGACCACGTTTTCCGTGTGTTCCAACCCTTTGTGTTTCCGTGTGATTCCAACACACACTCACAACACGCACACAAATGTCCAGAGTCTACTGAGTTTGTGGAATGCGGCAAGACGTTACCGCAGAGTTTTTCCTGTAATCTAATACTCCTAAAGTGTTTTTAGCCCAAAAACCCCCCTTCAAAATGATTCAATCGACATGGGACCAAGCTGCTTACCACCTACAATTTATTTGCGATTTTTTGAGCCTACTCGCATCAAAATTGAATTTACAGTTTCGGCTACCCAAAACAGACAGACAGACACACACACACACACACAGACACACGGCTACTCCTATAATATATTAGATGTAGGAAAAAGTCATCCGTATTCTATTTTTACGTCTTTGAGTTTATCCATTTTAGATTTCTTAAAGTTAAGCCATATTCCATATTCTGTTTTAAAGCTCATCCATTTAAATTATTTCTAAGCTCACCCTTATTTAATTTTTTTTTTGTCACACTCGTCAAATAAATGATCAATCACAACATCGTTACGCCTCACATTTGTCTATCACTCATTACTTATTCATCAACATTTATTTCTATATATACATTCTCGCGACGCTATTCCGTTTTCTGTTGCCTTGCCACGACGCTTCACAATTTTCTGCATTTGAACGCGGGGTTTTATTTATTCAATTCAGGTTTTTGTCCTCCAGGCCAAGAGAAAGGCGGCGCTGACTTCATTATTCCCTCGCCACATTTAATTTTCTTTGCAAACATTCATAAGATTCTTTTGTTAACTCTTTTCTTCTATATATCCTTTTCTTTTCCTTCTGTTATTTATGATATTAATTTTCATATATATATATTTTCAATTTTTTAATCTTTAGTTTAATCTTGGTTTAATCTTAATTCTTTGTTTAATTATTATTCTTTTCTTCTCTCTATATTTTTTCCTTTTGTTTTTCATGATATTCACTTTCATATATATTTTTTTCTTATTTTCTACCTTTAGTTTGTTCTTATTTTTATTTTCTTTATTTTCTTATTATTCGTTTCTTCTCTATATATCTATTTTTTCATTTTGTTATTCATGACATTCACTTTCATATATATTTTTTCATTTTTTATTAGCTTTAGTTTTCTTTTGCTTTTATTTTCTTTGTATTCTTATTATTCTGTTCTTCGTTTGTTTCTTGGTATCCATTCACTCTTTCTCTCTTTCGTTGCAAGTCTCAAGGGTAACTCCGATTTCTTCTCGTATTATATTTAATTCGCCTTATATTTCAGTTTTATCATTTTTTCCTTATATTTACTGCTTTATCATTTTTTTGTATTATTTCCCCACTCTAAGACCTTTTATATGAGTATTTTAACGTTTTATTAATATTTCCTCTAATTTGTGGGTGCCTAAATTGTTCTTAGGTTGTTTTTGTTGTTATTTATCTTCGCCATGTTATTATTTCATCCTTTGTTCGTATCCCTTCCTTCCATTCTTCCACGTCATTAACTTTCACCTCATCAACTTTTCCCATTTACATGTAAGCATAAAAGCCCCTCCCTTCCCTTTCCTTCCTTCCTTTCTTCTCCTTTCTCATATTTGCTTCGTCTGCCCTTTCCCTTCCTTCCTCCTCTTCTCCTCCTTCTCCCCTCCTCCTCCTCTCCTCCTCCTCCTCCTCCTCCTCCTCCTCCTCCTCCTCCCCTCCTCCTCCTCCTCCTCCTCCTCCTCCTCCTCCTCCTCCCTCCTCCTCCCCTCCTCCCCTCCCCTCCTCCTCCTTTTTTACTCTCACTTTTCATAATTTTTCCATTCTTTCCTTCCTTCTCCTCCTTTCTCAGATTCGCTTCGTCTGCCCTTTCCCTTCCTTCTTCCTCCTTCTCCTCCTCCTCCTGTTCTTTCTTTCCCCTCACTTCTCATTTTCCTTTCCTTCTATACCTCCTCCATCACCATCAACACCCCCATTTTTCCTCCCTCCAGTATTATCCCCTCTTATTCCTACTTTCCCTTACCTCCTCCTCCTCCTGTTCCTTCTCTATCCTCCCTTCTCATTTTTCCTTTCCTTTTCTACCTCCTCCATCACCATCTTCACCCACATCTTCCCTCCCTATTCTGTCACCACCCTATTCTGTCAAGAGAAGCGCAATTTTATTAGCTTTCCATTGCTATATTTCGTTATCTGATGGATTAATTAGAACCATGCATAAATTAGCGTTAAATAAATAAATAAAATCATCAATCGGGTAATTTTCCCAATTGATGATGTTATTTATTTACTTATATATTTCGTTTTCTGTTAAATGAATTAGCACCATGTATAAATTAGCGTTAACTAAATAAATAACCTCATCAATCGGGAAAATTACCAGATTGATGATTTTATTTATTTATTTAACGCTAATTTACGCATGGTTCTAATTAATTTATCAGATAACGAAATATAGCAATGGAAAGCTAACAAAATGGCGCTTCTATTGATACCCTTCATGATAAAAGTTGACTCGCAAAGTTTTAAATGGCGAAGAGTTGAAGTGAATATTTAGTTCATGCATATTTCTTCAGTCTCGTAATGGCATTTCTTTACCGTGTTTTACTGTTTTTTATTTGATAATATTATAGAACAAACATTTACGAAGATTACAGTATATCATATATACTGATAAACCAGTGTATATGATCCGTATATATATATATGAATCCGAGCGGACATCCGATTTCAGGGCAAGTTCAGGCCCATGTGCAACAGGCCGATATTCCGTGCGCAGTCCAGGTATACAGTGGTCCATGGCTAGACTTATATTATTGTATTGGAAAAAAAATGGAAACCTACTAATTGGCGGGGGGAGGGGGGTTCTACCGTAGATAACACTATAGTCGCCAGTCACTTGACACTGCACTAATGTCGCCAGGTACGATATATTACGAATTTTAGCATCACTACAGACTTTTATGTGCCACTGAAGATGCATGCACAGTAGTTTATATTATGTACATCACACTACATGTCTTCAGTGGCACATAAAAGTCTGTAGGGATGCTAACATTCGTAATATATTGTGCCTGGCGACATTAGTGCAGTGGGAAGTGACTGGCGACTATAGTGTTATCTACGGTAGCTGGTGTTACATAATTTTCTAAGGTGAGTCTGGACCTGTGTTACAAGGGGTGACAAGGGGAAAGGGTCTAGAATAAAAAAAATTAAAGTGTTAGGTAATTTTTTAACGGCCCTTACCTGCAACCCCGCCACTACAGGACATGTGTTAGAATAGATAAGTACAGATAGATAGTAGATAAGTAGATAAGTAGATATATAGTAGATAAGTAGTAAGTAATAGATAAGTACAGATATATAGTAGATACGTAGATAAGTAGATATATAGTAGATAAGTAGTAAGTAATAGATATGTACAGGTAGATAGTAGATACGTAGATAAGTAGATATATAGTAGATAAGTAGTAGGTAATAGATAAATACAGATAGATAGTAGATAAGTAGATCAGTAGTAGATACGTAATAGGTAATATATAAGAACAGATAGATAGTAGATAAGTAGATAAGTAGATAAGTAGTAGGTAATAGATAAAAACAGATAAATAGTAGATAAGTAGATAAGTACTAGGTAATAGATAAATACAGATATATAGTAGATAAGTAGATAAGTAGATATATAGTAGATAAGTAGTAAGTAATAGATAAGTACAGATAGATAGTAGATACGTAGATAAGTAGATAAGTAGTAGGTAATAGATAAATACAGATAGATAGTAGATAAGTAGATAAGTAGATAAGTAATAGGTAATATATAAGTACAGATAAATAGTAGATAAGTAGATAAGTAGTAGGTAATATATAAATACAGATAGATAGTAAATACGTAGATAAGTAGATAAGTAGTAAGTAATAGATAAAAACAGATAGATAGTAGATACGTAGATAAGTAGATAAGTAGTAAGTAATAGATAAGAACAGATATATAGTAGATAAGTAGATAAGTAGTAGGTAATAGATAAGTACAGATAGATAGTAGATACGTAGATAAGTAGTAAGTAATAGATAAGAACAGATAGATAGTAGATTCGTAGATAAGTAGATAAGTAGTAGATAAGTAGTAAGTAATAGATATGTACAGATAGATAGTAGATAAGTAGATATATAGTAGATAAGTAGTAAGTAATAGATATGTACAGATAGATAGTAGATACGTAGATAAGTAGATATATAGTAGATAAGTAGTAAGTAATAGATAAATACAGATAGATAGTAAATACGTAGATAAGTAGATAAGTAGTAGGTAATATATAAGAACAGATAGATAGTAGATAAGTAGATAAGTATATAAGTAGTAGGTAATAGATAAGTACAGATAAATAGTAAATACGTAGATAAGTAGTAAGTAATAGATAAGAACAGATAGATAGTAGATAAGTAGATAAGTAGATATATAGTAGATAAGATAAGCAGGATAGCACAGATAGATTCACTCCCTGTATTACTTTGTCTTTGTATTGCTTCCTCCTGCTATTCTCTTACAGTCTCCTATGTCTTATCTCCTCTCTTCTCTTCACAGGTTTCCTAAGTCTTAACTCCTCCATTCTCTCCTCCTCTTTTTTTTCCTGTGTCAAAGTTTCCTTCCAACTTCAATTCTGTTGGTCCCTCATTGTGTCTGTCTGTCTGTCTGTTTCTCTCTCTCTCTCTCTCTCTCTCTCCTCTCTCTCTCTCTCTCTCTCTCTCTCTCTCTCTCTCTCTCTCTCTCTCTCTCTCCTCTCTCTCTCTCTCTCTCTCTTCTGTCTGTTTTTGTCTCTTTCTCTCAGTCTGTTAGTCTCTCTGTCTCTCTCTCTCTCTCTGTTTTTGCCTCTGTCTCTTTCTCTCAGTCTCTCTCTCTCTCTCCTCTCGCTCTCTCTTCTCTCTCTCTCTCTCTCTCTCTCTCTGCTCTCTCTCTCTCTCTCTCTCTCATCTCTCTCTCTCTCTCTCTCTCTATCTGTCTCTCTGTCTCTTTAGTCAGCCTGTTTGTCTCTCTCTCTCTCTCTCTCTCTTCTCTCTCTCTCTCTTCTCTCTCTCTCTCTCTCTCTCCTTCTCTCTCTCTCCCTCCTCTCTCTCTCTCTCTCTCTCTCTCTCTCTCTCTCTCTTTCTCTCAGTCTGTTTGTCTCTCTCTCTCTTTCTCTCAGTCTGTTTGTCTCTCTCTCCTCTCTCTTTCTCTCAGTCTGTTTGTCTCTCCTCTCTTTCTCATCGTTGTCTCTCTCCTTTCTCTCTCTGCTCTCCTCTCTCTCTCTCTCTCTCTCTCTCTCTCTCTCTCTCTCTCTCTCTCTCTCTCTCTCTCTCTCTCTTTCTGTCAGTCTGTTGGTCTCTCTCTCTCTCTCTCTCTCTCCTCTCTCTCTCTCTCTCTCTCTCCGCAAGGCCTTCTATATCTACCCTCCTTCATCTCTCTCCTCTCTTTCCCCTCACCTCTCTCCAACCTTTCCCCTCACCCACCTGTATCCCCCAACTTTCCCTCACACATCCTTACCATCACCAAATACCCATCCCATAAACTCCCCTCTTTCCCCTCCCATCACTTGTGCTTTCCCCTCACCCTCTCACTACTTCTCACTTACTCTTCTCCTCACAAAGTCATCACGGAGACTTTCCCTCACTGCCTATCGCCTCATTCCCCTCCCATCAGCCCTCACTCTTTCCCCTCACCCAAACTTTACCTTCCTCTCATATCTTACAACTCTCCCCTCTCACCAATCCTTTCCTGGAGGAGGCAAAATTTCCCCTCACAAACTTTCTCCACAAACTCATTTCATTTTTCTCCTCATTTCCCCTCAAAAAGTCACGTATTTAAACCACTAAGCATTCATATCTTTCATCTCAAAATCGTATCCTACAAAAAAAGTTAAAAAATCAGTTCTTCACCAAAACATTTTCCCTTACTTTTTCCCCTCACTTTCCTTCATTTCCCCTTAAAAGAATCATTCATTTAAACCACTAAGCATTCATATCTTTCATCTCAAGATCGTATCCTTCCAAAAAAAAGGAAATCAGTTCTTCACCAAAACTTTTCCCCTTCAATTTTCCCCTCACATCCCCTCAAAAGAATCATCCAGTTAAACTACTAAGCATTCATATCTTTCATTTCAAGATCGTATCCTCAAAAAAAAATCCGTCCTGCACCAAAACTTGTCCCCTTCCCTTTTCCACTCACTTTCCCTCCTTTCCCCTCAAATAAATCACGTATTTAAACCACTTAGCATTCATATCTAAGACAGTACCCTCCCCCCCAGATAATCAGTCTACCAAAACGTTTCCCCTTCCCTTTCCCCCTCATTTCCCCTCAAAAAAATCACGCATTTAAACCACGAAGCGTTCATATCTAAGATCGTATCATTCCCCCCACCAAAAAAAGAAGAAAATCAGTCCTTCACCAAAAAATTTCCCCTTACTTTCCCCTCTTCTTCCTATTTCTCCTTCCTTCTTCCCTAACCTTCTTTCTTCCCATCTTCCCTCACTATTCTTTTATTCCTTCTTCTTCCTATATTTCCTTCCTTCATTCCCAATTTCCTTTCTTCCCATTTCCCCTTCCCTTTTCCCCTCACTTTCCCCTCAGTACTCACCCATGCGGTTCTCGGCCGTCTTGAAGGTGAAGGCCTCCACCAGTCTGAAGGGCGAGTGGCCGTAGC
>JACEEZ010002016.1:5000-7500 GCA_016584305.1 Chionoecetes opilio | reverse complement strand
TTTTGTAACTGTCTCCTTTCATTTCTCCTTCTCTATTTTGTTTGATACACTCTTCTCTCTATCTCTTTCTTTTTAACTTTTGATCAAACCCTTTCCCCCTCCCTCTTTCTCTTCTTCCCTTCCCTTTCTCTTGCTGCCCTACCGCTTTTTTGGCTTCAGGGCGGGGGGTCCCCTTGTTTAAGAGGCTTTGTGGTGTCATTTGTATGCAGGAGGGTAGGAGGGGGGGGAGGGGAGGAGGGAGGAGGAAGGGGAGGAGGAAGGAGGAGGGGGGGAGGGAGGGAAAAAGGGGGTGAGGAGGGAGGGAGGGGGGGAGAGGGGGAAGAGAGAGGAGAGTGAGGAGGAGAGGAGAGAGAGAGGAGGAGGAGGAGGAAGGAAGAAAAGGAGAGGAAGAAAAAGGTCTGGTGAAAAGAAGGAAGAAATTGGAGGAAATGAAAATTTTTTTTTTTTTCCCCCCCCTTCCCCCTTCTTTTCCCCCCTTTCCTTCCCCCCCCTCTTCCCCCCCTCCCCCCTCCTCTCTCCCCCCTCTTCCCTCCCCCCTCCCCTCTCCCTCCCCCTCTCCCAACGTAGCGTTTCCCAAAAATGGAGGAAATATGGCAATTGGCAACCCCATACTGACCCCATTCTTATGAGATTAATTTTGCTCTCTCTCTCTCTCTCTCCTCCTCTCTCTCTTCCTCCTCTCCCTCTCTCTCCTCTCCTCCCCTCTCTCCTCTCTCCTCCTCTTCTCTCTTCTCAATATCTATTTTCCCAAGGTCATCAACTTCTTTTAACCTAACTTTATTTTTCAAGACAGTTTAGGCTTTCAAACTTTCCCCTTTAAATTTTTGGGAAGATGGGGGGAGGAGGGGGAGAGGGGAGGAGAGGGAGGAGGGGGGAGGGGGGGGAGGGAGGGGGAGGGGAGGAAGGGGGGAGGGAGGGAGGGAAAAGGGGTAGAGGGGGGGAAAAAAAAAGGGGGGAGGAAGAGGAGGGAGAGTAAGGTTGGGGAAGGGGGAAAAAGGAAGGATGGAAAGGGAAAAAAAAAACTAAAGAAAAATGAAAAATATTGACATGTGAGATAAAAGAGAAGAGAGAGAGAAGAGAGAGGAGGGGAAAAGGGAAAGAGGAGAAGAGAGAGAGGGGGGGAGAGGGGGGAGAGAAAAGGTAAACTTTCATATTGGGAAAAATTTTGATTTTGGTCAACCCCATAAAATTTGGAAACTTTTTTTTCCTTCCTTTGGTAAAAGGGCCCCTTTTTTTCCTTTCCCCCTTTTTTTAGAAATAAAAAATTTTTAATATATGGTAAAATCATTTTTTTTATCCCCAAAATTTTCACCAAAAACTCAAATCTGTTATCATTGATCTCTTCTCCCTTCCCTTCCAGCACCCCCCCCCCCTCCAGATAACAAAGATAAAACATACCCTTTTTGGTACCAACAACTAAAAAATAACAGTAAAAATAGTAAATAACAAAAATAACAGTAAAGATAGGGGAGATAAAAAAAAAAACAGTAAAGATAGCTGGAAATACAAAAAACAGAAAAATGTGGGAAAAACAAAAATAAAAGAAAAATAGGGGGAAATAACAAAAAAAAAAGTAAAGATAGTTTGGGAAAAACAAAAAAAAACAGTAAAAAAGCGGAAATAACAAAATAACAGAAAGATAGCTGAAATAAAAAAAATAACAGAAAAAATAGCGAAAATAACAAAAATAACAGAAAATAGCTGAAAAAAAAAAATAACAAAAATAGGAATAACAAAAATAAAAAAGATAGGAAAACAAAAATAACAGAAAAAATAGCTGGAATAAAAAAAAATAACAGAAAAGAAAGCGGAAATAACAAAATAAAAGAAAATAGCTGGGAAATAAAAAAAATAACAGAAAAATAGTGAAATAAAAAAAAATAACAGTAAAAATAGCTGGAAATAAAAAAAAAACAAAAGAAGCTGGAAATAAAAAAAATAACAGTAAAGATAGGGAGGTAAAAAAATAACAGTAAAGATAGCTGGAAATAACAAAAATAACAAGTAAAGATAGCTGGAGGTAACAAAAATAACAGTAAAGATAGGGGGAGATAACAAAAATAACAGTAAAGATAGCTGGAAATAACAAAAAAAACAGTAAAGATAGGGGGAGATAACAAAAATAACAGTAAAGATAGCTAGAAATAACAAAAATAACAGTAAAGATAGGGGGAGATAACAAAAATAACAGTAAAGATAGCTGGAAATAACAAAAATAACAGTTAAGATAGCTGGAAATAACAAAACTAACAGTAAGGATAGCTGGAAATAACAAAAATAACAGTAAAGATAGCTGGAAATAACAAAAATAACAGTAAAGATAGCTGGAAATAACAAAATTAACAGTAAAGATAGTTGGAGGTAACAAAAATAACAGTAAAGATAGCTGGAAATAACAAAAATAACAGTAAAGATAGCTGGAAATAACAAAACTAACAGTAAAGATAGCTGGAGGTAACAAAAATAACAGTAAAGATAGCTGGAGGTAACAAAAATAACA
>JACEEZ010002015.1:114701-127201 GCA_016584305.1 Chionoecetes opilio | reverse complement strand
TTTTAAATACAGCCGACTTGCGGGCGCCGGTAACGTGCACGGGGGAAAAAACGGGAGATTATGAATTTGATGACGTACTATAGGTGGGAGGGGGGGTAGTATAGTAGAATAGTATAGTAGTAGTTAGTATAGTAGTGTGGGAGTTATATAGTAAGTATAGTAGTAGTAGTAGTTAGTAGTATAGTAGTAGTAGAGTAGTAGTAGTAGTACTAATGTAGTGTAGAAAATAGATAAGTAATATAGTATAGGGAGAGTAGTAGTAGTATGTAGACGGGAAAAGTAGTAGTAGGTAGTAGTGTATAGTAGCAGTATGTGGGAGTGTTAAAATAAGTAGTGTAATAAATATAGTAAGTGACTATATGTAGTAGTAGTAGTAGTAGTATATAGTAGTAGTTAGTAGAGGATAAGAATACTAAAAATATAGTGACTGTAGTATAGAGTAGTATAGGTTAGTAGATGATATAGTAGGATATATAAAGAGTATAGCAATAATAACTAGAAAGTGATAAAATTAGTAGTAGTAGTATATTAGTAGTTAAGTATAGTAGTAGTATATAATTGTATGTAGTCATCATCACATCATCATCTTTATTGCAAAATACAAGGAGTTTTTAATTAAATATAAAAAAAAAATTGATTTATCATGAATTTAAATAAAGTGGAATCCTCTCTTTTTCAGGGTTCTGACCCAAGTATTCTTGCAAAAAATTACATCCAACTTTACAAAAAAAGTTTTTTTATAAAATCGAAATAAAAGTTTAAAAAAAGATTTGAAAGACTACCCTAAAAAAAAAAAGGGTTTGTTAAAAATATAAAGAAAAATTTTTCATGCTTAAAATCTAAAACCTAGCTTAAACTGTTGTTACATGATTTTTTTAATAAAGCTTTATACTCTTTGCAATACTGTGTTACGGGTAAAAAGGGAATCCTAAAATTTTTTTAAAGTGCTTTTGCAAAACCTTTCTAAAATGTTTAAAATATAACCTTTAATCTTACATAAATTCCCATTTGAAGCCATAGATGGGAATACAGAGACTTGATAAAAAAAGTATGCTTGTGAATTGATTCCTTTAAAATTTCCAAGACAGTGTTTAAATTTTTCGAAAAAATATGAAACCTTTCTCTACATCTATTTTATCACAAAAAATTTAAGACAAATAAGTCCTAAAAAACTTGTAATTTTTACGACTTTATAGTGACTTATATACCCTTAAACTTTCATTTCTTTTGATTTCTCAGAAAAGCCATACATTTAGATTTTGAAGATTTTTCCTTTTGTTTCGGGCTTTTTAAATTTTTCTTTCAAATACATCTAATAATGTTTCTAAGTTATTTGAGAGTCACAAGTAAAATATGTCATCACATACGCTATAATATTCTTCTAAATACCCTATTTATCCTACGTCAAGGGTTTGGGTATGTCCCTGAAAGATCAATATATTTTAAAAAATAATGCGACAAAATTCCCCCTTTTCTTACACCAGTATCTTTCTGTATAAGATCCTTTAAGACCCTTCCAATAATTCTAGCATTCTGATTTTTCCAAAATTCATTAAAAAAAAACAATGTAGGGGAATGTTCCTATCTAATAACATATTACCTAAAATAAAAGTTTACCTTTTCAAAAGCTTTGGGGGAAAAAACAAATGCTACAAATCTTTTCATTATTTTTTGTATATGTTTGAACAGTTTCTTTTTGAAGGAAAAAAGCCATTGGTTGATATTTCCAAAAAACCCCAAATGTTTATGGCTAAAAACAAATTTTTCCCTTAAATGTCCAAAATGTGCTTTCAAAAAATTTAATATACATGATACTGCAATCTGGGCGACAATTTTTTGAATCACCCATATTTCCCCTTTGTATCTTTTTTTAAGGTTTATACACCCCTAAAAAAATGTAAGGGGTATAACGGGCTATAAAGCATTTATAAAAACCTAAAATTTGCAAGTAATTTTTTGGAGGATTTTTAAGAGTAGGAAAAAATGCCACTGACCCCCAAGCCTTTATTTAGTCTCTTTAGTAGTAATGTATCTTTTAGCAAAATACAAAAATGAAATTTATTCCTCGTATTCCAAATATCTTTCAGCTTCAAATAAACATTGCTCTTTTTTTGTGTGAAAAAGTTCTCCTTATTAAAAAATTTTTTATGGAAACAAACATAATCTTTTTATGGTCATTTTCTCCATCGATTTATTTTAGGACTTTTGTTTATTACTTTTTTTTAATTTTTTCCAGCGCTATCATATCTTTGATTCTTTTTTTGTTGTATAGATATCGATCTCTCAATTTTTATTTTTTCTACAATTAGAAAGTGCTTCTTTTTCAATTTTCTGCTTGTTTTATGTTTTTTGAAATTAGCATATCCCGACTTTCCATTTAAAAACCTACTTTTTAACATCCTTTAAAATTGAATACAAATCCTTAACATTTCGTTCCTCCTGGTACTACTTTAAACGTTTTTTTTTACCGCCGTTTTAGAAAATTCATGGGAAAAATTAAAAACGCATGATCAATTTCTCATACAAATCATGGAGCTGCAACAGGTGGGCCCCCCCTTTTTGGGATCCCAAAACTACACACTAGGGCTTTTTATGAAATTTTCTGAATTATCATCTATTCTTTTTCATAATTCGTATCTTTAGAAATGAACCCCCAAGGTATTCTAAAAATGGGTTCTGCGAATACTTTTTTTTTATGTTATCATAGAAAAGTCCAGAGAGTGAATATTCCTTGAAATAGGTAATGATCTGATCCAACAAAATCATAAATTCTATAGTATTGAAATATATATCATTCCTATTTCTTTTCCCAATATTGATCTAACCATTTTTCCCAAATTTAAAACATTATTGGACAAAAGAAAAATATCGGGGTCAAGAATGTCAAAAACCCCCCATGCAATTATTTCTTCCAAAAAAGTTCAGGGGAGTCCCCGCCTTTTCCGCAAAAAGGGGAGCATTGAAATCTCCTAAATTATAAAAAGAAACAAAATTTTTTTATTACTAAAAATTCGTCCAATGTGTGAATTCGTTTTTAGTTTCATCCAGGGGTTTTTTCCCCCCACTAACACTTTTTTAAAAAACATTTATTAAAAAAATTTTAAAAATTTCCCCAAACAAATTTTTAAAAAAAATTAATCCTTAACTCAAAATATTTGTACTTTCCACTTAAAATCCTTTTTCCATAAGCAAATAAACCACCCTCACATCTCCCTGCTTGGAACAAGAAACTTCTCAGAGTAATTTTCAGGTACAGTAGTAGTGTAGTAGTAGTAGTAGTAGTAGTATATAGTAGTATTTTAGTGGCCCCCCCAAAAAGGTTAAAAGGTGCTTAAAAGACCCCAAGAAACCCTTTCCCCCTCCCACCTTGTGCGTCCCCCTTAAGGTTTTTTGGAAAAAACGAATACAAATCTGTGGGTTTTGATTTTGTGAACGGGTGGTGGTGGTGGTGGTGGTGGTGGTGGGTTGGGGTTTTGGTGGTGGTGGTTGGGGGGTGGTTGGTGGTGGTGGTTAGGTGGTGTGGTGGTGTGGGGGGGTGGGGGTGGTGGGGGTAGTGGTGGGGGAGGGGTGGAGGTGGGGTGGGGGTGGTGGTTGGGGAAGCAGAAAGATATTTTACAAAATAGAAGGGTGGCAGAGGAAAAAAGGATGATGTTAAAAACAGAAAAGGGAGTAAAAGGATAAAAGAGAGAGAGAGGAGAGAGAGAGAGAGAAGAGAGAGAGAGAGAGAGAGAAGAGAGAGAGAGAGAGAGAGAGAGAGAGAGAGAGAGAGAGAGAGAGAGAGAGAGAGAGAGAGAGAGAGAGAGAGAGAGAGAGAGAGAGAGAGAGAGAGAGAGAGAGAGAGAGAGAGAGAGAGAGAGAGAGAGAGAGAGAGAGAGAGAGAGAGAGAGAGAGAGAGAGAGAGAGAGAGAGAGAGAGAGAGAGAGAGAGAGAGAGGAAGAGGTGAGTGATAAGGAATATGATAATAGTGATAGGTAGGGATAAGGGTGATATTACACATAAGAAAAAAAAATGGTAATGGAAGTGATAGGTGTAAAAAATGTAAACTTCCTGATATGAACAAGAAGGGAAAGTGAAAGAGAGAGAGAGAGAGGAACTACCTCGTGTAGGTCTCACGGTCTCTTGTAGCTTCCTTACTTTCTTATGTTCTTATGAAAGGAAGAGAGAACATACTAACAGAGTAAAGAAAACACGACAAATAGAGCAAAATTATAATTAAAAAAATTAAAAAAGACGAATAAGAGAAAAAATTAATATAGGAAATGACATGTGATAACTCAATCGAGATAAAGAAAGGATGGAAGAGAGTGAAAAAAATAAAGTTGGAGATGTGGAGGTTGGATGTGGAGATGTGGAGGTTGGATGTGTAGATGTGGAGGATGGATGTGGATATGTGGAGGTTGGATGTGGAGATGTGGAGGTTGGATGTGGAGATGTGGAGGTTGGATGTGGAGATGTGGAGGTTGGATGTGGAGATGTGGAGGTTGGATGTGGAGATGTGGAGGTTGGATGTGGAGATGTGGAGGTTGTATGTGGAGATGTGGAGGTTGTATGTGGAGATGTGGAGGTGGCGGTGGCCGAGTGGTTAGCGTCTTGTAGTGCTGAACTCAATGTCCCGAGTTTGAATCCTGCCCGGGGGCAACTCTTTCAAGAGCTTGGTAGGGGAGCAGAAGGTCCCGAGTTCAAGTCTCATCAAGGAACAACTATCAAAGCCATTGTCGAGTGGCCGAAGCAACCCACATGCAGCATATACCTGTCTGCCGATTGCGAGTGTGACGGTGGACTCTAGGGGTTGAATGCGCCTTAACTGAAGATCTGAACATCACAGAAAATGGAATCTTCACCTGAGACCACAGGTGTCACTATAAAAATCCAGCCTGCGCCACCATCGGGCGAGATCGACCAACATCAAGACTCTCCATATGCCTACAGGTGCTATAGGATACAACGTAATAATAAATCTCTCTTTGAGTCTGTGGTGGGTGAGGACCCATTACCTCGGGACACCGGGCTAGTGTAACATTCGGGTTACCACAGTTACCTTCCCCAGGTTTCTCCAGGTACCCATTTATCAACCCCGAAAGGGAGGTAGAACAGCTGGGTGGTCGCCGACTTGCCCTGGACCGGATTCCAACCAGGGCCTGCAGATTCGTAGCCAGGCACGCCAGCCACTACACCACGGAGGCGACATGGAATGGAGGAAGGAAAAATGGATATTGGAAGAGGGTGTGATTTTAACAGCAAGAGGAAGAAACGAGAGAGAGAGAGAGAGAGAGAGAGAGAGAGAAGAGAGAGAGAGAGAGATGAGAGAGAGAGAGAGAGAGAGAGAGAGAGAGAGAGAGAGAGAGAGAGAGAGGAGAGAGAGAGAGAGAGAGAGAGAGAGAGAGGGGAATGGAAACAAGCATACACAAAACAAACCGAGATACACAAATGTTCTCTCTATCTCATCTCTCTCTCTCTCTCTCTCTCTCTCTCTCTCTCTCTCTCTCTCTCCTCTCTCTCTCTCTCTCTCTCTCTCTCTCGCTCTCTCTCTCTCTCTCTCTCTCTCTCTCTCCTCTCTCCTCCTCCTTTTCTCTTCCATCTTCATTTTCCATCAGCTCTCCTCGTTCTCCTCCTCCCCTTCCATCTTCCCCTTTCTTCCCCTACCTCACCCCTGAAATTTTTCTAAGGACTTGTCTCTAAAGCCCCTTTCACACATTCTAGAGTAGCGCGTCGAATTGTGGCGACTCGTTACTCGTGAAAACACGTGGGCGCACTCGTAAGTACTCGTGGATACTCGGTATTAACTCGTGAGATTCGTGGCAGGGTCGTGATGTGTCATGGGTATGCGTCGGAGGGCCTAAACAGTTTTGAAATGTTCAAAACCTGGCCGCGCAACGGTTACGACTTTTAGATGCGTAGCCGGGTCATAAGTACTAGTAAATCTCGTAGCGATTCGTCGTTTATATTTACGATTCTTGCCTATTCGTTTTGACTCAGCCACCCCACGAGTTGCCACGCATTGCTACGTGCTGTCAAGTTTGACTACGAATTACCACGAAATATCGTAGCAACTCGTGGCAGGCGCACAAGTCGATGTGAATCGTGGATAAGTTGCTACGAATATCTAAGAGTCGCAACGAGTAGGTCGACGAATAGCTACGACTTGCATGAGTAGCCAAGATTAGCCACGAATTATGTCCACGAGTTCAATCTTTGGCGCCGATATCATGCCAAGAGTAGCTACGACTACCACGCATTGTCATGCATATAGTCACGACTTGCTATGAGTAGTCACGCATCTAGCTAATATTTGCTACGAGTTTGCAAGATTCCACACGCGTCGCCATGAATTACCAACTCAGCGGCAGGTATGCCAGCCAACGCCACGAGTTTACGCGCATATAAAGGGGTTCCGGCAGGCATATACTTTAAGTTATATGTATTTCTCTATATACATTTAATTATAAGATACCATGTTTTATATATATGTCTATCCGCGTGTCTATCTGTTTGTCTGTCTGTATGTCTGTCTCATTGTCTGTCTGTATGTCTGTCTCTCTGCCTGTCTGTCTCTCTGTCTGTCTGACTATATCAAGTACCATTTATATGTACCAAATGTTCGTAGCACCTTCGATCTTATTACTTCACAGATCATTAAGGTAAGGCGTAGGACCAAAACACAATAAATAGGTCACTGAACTACTTGTCACAACACGTAAGGGCAAGGAGTAGGACTCGAGCCTAGGTACACTTGAGTTCGGTAGCCACCCCAATCACTCCGCCATCGCCACGTGTGTTAGAAAGGAAGGAGATATTTGTGGTTATTAGGCATATTGTTCTCCTCTTCCTCCTCCTCTTCATCCTCCTCTTCCTCTTTTTCCTTCTCTTTCATTATTAGTGATTACATTACATTTTTTTATGGCAAAAAAATTTCACGCACTTTTTTTTCCCTTAGTCTTTACATAGTGACTGGCCAGGAGCAAAAAAGGTTTAGAAAAAGCCCTCTACTTGTTAATTTTTTTCTAATTTTTTAATGTTATTCTAGTTGTTATTGTTCTTCTTTATTGTTATTGTTTCAATTTCAATTATTAGTTACTGCTTCTACTATTACCACCACCGCCACTACTACCACCACTACAAAACTACTACTACTACTCTCTACTACTATACTATACTACTTACTACTACTATTAACTACTACTACTAAATTCTTACTAAAATTTTTCCATTTTTGGGTTTTTAAATGTTCACCACCATTTTTGGCTTCATCTTCTTTCACGACCACCTGGTGAACAAGCCAAAATTTTTCTATCCCCAAAGCCTAGAGCACTGGTGCCCCCTCCCCGTTTTCTGCCCGCCGGGGAGACACCCCAAAACTTCTTGTCTTTTCCTTTACAACCCCTTTTTGCTTACTCGTGAAACTATTCTCTCCGTTGGTTCCTCCGATCAAAATTTATTTCTGAACCTGTCCCCCGCTGGGGTACCGTCTCGGGAACCACTAAGCGGAGGTCTTCGGACTTCAACTCAGCAAAGGGGGGAAAGACCTAATGCAGTACACTCTGTTTTTCCCATGGAATGTTACTCTTCCATGTCAAGACCATCTCTTTGGCGAGCGCATAACTGAGGTCATACCCGGGCTGGAGGGTCTTTCCACCACTTGCTCAAACCCTAAACCCGTAAACGTTTGTTTAACTCTGTTTTTTCTCATGCTGTCCGAGATAGAGAGGGGGCTCCAAACGGTACCTTAAGCATCCATCTCCGATACTATACCCTTTATATTTTCAAAATCATCCCAATCTTTACTTAAACTTCCAAAAACCTTTTTTCTTCATAGAAAATGAAAAAATCTTTCTGAATAATTCCTCTCGGGACTCGGGCATCTAGCTAATAACATCTCTAACATTTTTTTTTAATTTTTCCCTTTAATGCTTCACCCAGATCCCCAAACACGTCTCATCTACTTCTAACTAACCTTCGCTAAAACCTTTGCAAAAAATTCCCACTCGGGTTTGATGAAGGGCTTGTTCTTCCTTCTCCTCCACCCTCTGACATATTGCCTGTCTTTAAAATCCTCGGAAAGATGTTTTCTTTTCCCTTTTGGCCCCAGATCCCCGGGAAGTTTACGGTCCCGCGGATTTCCCCCCTATTGTTCTCAAAAAATTGCTTCTGGCTTGCACCTTTCCCGGTAAAATTTTCCGTCTTTGTCTATCTACTTACTTTTCCCTTTTTTGCTGGAATTTGCCACATCCCAAACCTTTCCCAAGAAAGGGACCCTTCTAATCTTTCAAAATACCATCCTATATTTTGACTTCCCCGCCTTTCTAAAGTTTTTTTAAACTAACTTAATAAGAGATTCTTAAGCATCTATCTGCTCACAATCTTTTATCTGATCTCAGTACGGTTTTCCTAAAAGGGGATCTCTGCGATTTCTGTTTCCTAACGAATCTTGGTTTATCCTCCTTTTAGGGGTTTCGGGGGAAATTTTTCTGTTGCCCTTGACATATCAAAAACTTTTGATAGAGTCTGGCACAAATCTTTTAATTTTCCAAACTACCCTCATTCGGTTTCTATTTTTCCTCTCTGCACCTTCATCTTAATTTTCCTTTCAACCGTTCTATTGCAGCTACTGTAAAACGGACATTGTTCTTCTCCTAAATCTACCAATAGTGGTGTTCCCCAGGGTTCTGACCTATCACCCACTCTTTTTCTATTATTCTTTAATGATCTTCTAAGTCTAACTCAAAGCCCTATCCACTCCTATGCTGATGATTCTACCCTGCATTTTTCAACGTCGTTTATTAGACGTCCAACTCAACAGGAACTAAGTGATTCACGGAGAGATGCCACCGATCGCCTAACTTCCGATATTTCTATAATTTCTGATTGGGGCAAAGCAAACCTAGTTTTGTTCAATGCCTCAAAAACCCAATTTTTTCACCTATCTACTCGACAAAACCTTCCAGATAACTATCCCCTCTTCTTCAATGACACTCAACTGTCTCCTTCTACAATGCACATTCTAGGACTATCCTTTACTAAAAATCTGGACTGGAAATCTCACATCTCCTCTCTTGCTAAAACAGCTTCTAAGAAGTTAGGTGTCCTGTGGCGTCTGCGTCCTTTTTTTTCTCCCTCCCAATTGCTTGCTTTCTACATGGTGATACATGGGCTTAACCGCCCATGTATGGAGTATGTCTCACATGTTTGGGGAGGATCCATTCATACAGGTCTCCTAAACAGGGTTGAGTCAAAAGCTTTTCGTCTCATCAACTCCTCTCTTCTGACTGACTGTCTTTCAATCTTTAAATCACCGCCGCAATGTTGCTTCTCTTGCTCTCTTCTACCGTTATTTTCATGCTCACTGCTCTTCTGAACTTGCTAACTGCATGCCTCCCCCTCTCTCGCGGCCTCGCTGCACAAGACTTTTACTCATTCTCATCCCTATTCTGTCCATCTTTCTAATGAAAGAGTTAATCAGTATCCTTACTATTTCCTCCCTTTCACTGGTAAACTCTGGAACTCTCTTCCTGTTTCTATTTTTCCACTTTCCTATGACTTACATCTTTTCAAAAGAAGAGTAACAAGATACCTCCCGAACTAAATTGGCTAAACCCCTCTTTTTTATTTTATTCTCCTACTGTCTTCTTTATAGGGACTGGCAACTAAGCGGACTTTGTGTTAACCATTTTGTTGTGCAGGCCAGTTCCTTGTGATGTAAAAAAAAAAAAAAAAAAAAACCTATTTCTACCAATACTTTTACCACCACCACCATTACTACTGCTACAACTACTCTTGCCACCATCATCACTGCTACTACTATAATTGCCACCACCACTATCACCACCATTACTACTACTACTACTACTATTACTACTACTACTACTACTACTATACTACTACCACAAAATACGAATAACCGTAAAGACAAAAAAATTAGGTTTGCAGACACAACGATTAAATGACAAAATAAAAGAGCAAAAGAGAAAGCACACAATACCTTTAACTCTCCTCTCCCTTCTCCCATTCCCTGTTCTTTACTCTCACTCTTCCTATCTCTCTCTTTCTGTGATGCCAGGGTTTTTATGTTTACTTTGAAAATTTTAAAATTTATTGTATCTTATGACCGATACAAAAAAAAAATCCCACCGCAAAACTACATGAGAGTTGAAATTAGTCATATGACTTCACTATTTAATTATAGTGCGAACACTTCTCGATGCGGAGATTACTGAAATTGGTATGAACATTAGGTTAGTAAGGGGAAATGCTGCCACCAGTTCAGGCGAGTAGTTCTATGGTTTACTCCCTGAACACGATTTACTATATGAGAATTATTGGTAGTCGGGGTGGATACTTAGTATTACACCGAGTGAGGCTGAAACTCTTTTTGGAGACTTGGGGAAGCATTTCCATAACAAGGGAATAATCACCTGGGGGTTTTGCAATAAACCCAAGAAGCTATATTTTAAACATCATCCGGTTTATTCACCATGAAATATTATTTCTCTTTTTGAGATCCTAGATACATGTATGAGTCTAATTTTTGGCGCAGGAAAGCTCTACGGAGCATAACCTAACTCACTGATTTTTGTCCTTAGAACTACCATCTATGTCCGTATCAACTGAGCACTATAGGTATACATGGAATATCTATATAGGAGAGAAAAATGTGAGAGTAATGGGTTGGTGTGGTAGTTCACTGTGATATGTGGCTTGGCTTCTTTTTCGGCAGACACTCGCCGGAGCCTTGAAGGGAGCAGAGAGATGACTCGTTAATAACACTTATAAGGACAGGCCAGGCCTCCTATGCGTTAATGAAAACTAAACAACTGTACCTATATATAGATATATAGATAGATACACTATAACAAAGGGGGAAGGTGGAGGTGAGTTAATGTATGTCTTACCTTGAAGGGAGCAGAGAGATGACTAACGTCCACATGGCATGCTACGGCAAATTTGGGAGAAACGGGAAGAAAGGGAATGTCCGGATCCTTATTAAAGGCTTCCCCTGAAGGGAGTGTAAGACCTCAAATGACTCTAATTAGCTAATGAAGCAAGTATACATATGAAACGGCTGCCTATAATACAGTTCTTTAACTTTGATATGGAAGAATTTAATACATTTATTCTAATATTCGGGGAGAAGTGTTCTACCTTTTTGTTTCAGCCTACGAACGTGTTTTCCAGAGCGACGAGGTATCGGAGTCGGAATAGAAATTTGGTCGACTTTCAATTTAGCGAATAACTCGACTAACCCACCCATTTATAAACGTGATCTATCACTATTGTGTCTATTTTGAAGGACATTAAGAATCTAAGAGTATTCCTTGATCTGTCAGGAGGGTAAGGGGAGGATGAAAAGTTTTGAATCTACCAGTTATCGACGATCGCGAAAAAATGTCCCACGCTTTTTGGACTCGTATCCTGAGTGTATGGGGGGGAATGGGTGGGGGGGAGATAGAAGGGGGGAGAAAGAAAGAAAATGATAGAAAGATAATATTACGAGAACAGAAAGATTTGATTGCCCTTAGTATAATTAAGAATAACCGTTCCTCCATATGCTGGGCCTAGGCGACAACCTGCCCCAGAACAACATATGGTTATTGAAACCTTTTTCCTTCTTACAGATACATAACCCGGGAATTGTATGATAGGAATTTCCATCCTGTCTCTTCCGAATTTCCGGGCATTACATTTCCGTTCTAAATATCCACTCTTCTTCCTTTTTCCTCTTCCTTTCTTCCATTTATATTCGGTACTGGCGTATACTTTCTCTCTCTCTCTCTCTCTCTCTCTCTCTCCTCTCTCTCTCTTCTCTCTCTCCTCTCTTTTCTCTCTCTCCTCCCCCTTCTCTCTCTTCTCTCCTCTTTCTCTCTCTCTCTCTCTCTCTCTCTCCTCTCTCTCTCCCCGCTCTCCATCCATTTTTCTACTTTTTATGTATCACCATAGTACACTTTCTCTCCTCCTTGAACCTCCTTCCTCCTCCTCCTCTTCCTCTTCCTCCTCCTTCTCCTCCTCCTCCTCCTCTGGGTTAGTAGGTCAGGCCTGGGTGGTCAAGTAAGAGCAAAATATTACTTATAGATAACTTATGATCACGAGAGGGGGATGGGAGGGGGAAGGGAAAAAAGGGGGAGAGGGGTAAGGAACGTATATGAAAGGGAGAGGAGGAAAAGGAGGAAGTTTTTACTGAGAGGAAGGTATATTCGGATATGATTTTTGGGAGAGGGGAGAGGAGGAGAGGGGGGAGGAGGAGGAGGAGGAGGCAGAGGAGGAGGAGGAGGAGGAGGAGGAGGATAGATGTCTGGTTTGCCCTTTAAGGAGAAGAGAGAAGAGAAAAAAAAGGGGAGAGAGAGAGAGTAGAGAAGAGAGAGATTTTGGAGAGAGAGGGGGGAGAGAGAGAGGAGAGGAGAGAGAGGAGAGAGAGAGAGGAGAGAGAGAGAGAAGAGGAGAGGGGAGAGAGAGAGAGAGAGGGGAAGAGAGAGAGAGAAAGGAGAGAGAGGAGGACCCCCGGAAGGAGA
>JACEEZ010002015.1:107500-110548 GCA_016584305.1 Chionoecetes opilio | reverse complement strand
AGTTTAGCTGCAATATTTTGCATTTTAAAACTCTAAAAAAAGTAAAGTTTGCAGCAAAGATTAAATTTGTTGAGTCCCATATACCCATACAGTAATTCATTAAGCTGAGAGAGAGAGAGAGAGAGATTATTTTAATGCCAAAAATTTGCCAAGAATGAAAAACAGCCCCCCTATCTTCCAAGCAAAATATAAATCAGCCCAACCACCAAAGCGGAAAATCCCGGGCACTGGCGGGCAGATGATGGCCAGTTAATGAAATCCCTCATTATACCTGACCCTTGTCATCAGGTGCAGCAGTTAATAAAAAAATAAGTCACTAATGTGGAACTCGACCCAGCCAGCCCCATATGATGTCCGTAGGTGCCCGCCTCTTTACCTTGCCCTATTAATAGTCCTTGGTTTATGGAGCAAAAAAACATTAATGTGAAGGATATGTGTTGTGATCCATTCACAATATCGTCAGTCCAGTTATCGTAACTTATTAATGGCTTTCATTCGACGGTACACTTTCGTCAGTGTGGTTGTTTTGTTTACAGTTATCAGCTGTGAGCGCCGAGCGGGCGAGCCTCGAACACCACTGTCAGCCGTTCTGGCGAGGCACGAAAACGAGAGAGAAGCCGCAAGAAGCCGTAAGAAGCCGGCTTCTTACGGCTTCTCTCACCAAAATTCGCCTTTAGTTTATACCTGGTGCCTTTGTTATTTGAATGAAATTAATTTGGTTAGGATTTTTCATTGATTACAACTTGAATTGAGAATTGAAATTTGTCTTATGACATGACTTCACTATTTGATTATAGTATGAACACTTCTCGCTGCGGAGAGTACTGAAATGGGGATGAATTTAAGTGGAAGGGGTAGGAGTTAAGGTTAAGGGGAAAGGGTATGAGTTAAGGGGAAGTGCTGCCACCAGCTCAAGCGAGTAGTTCTCTGGTTTACTCCCTGAGCACGTGAATATACATGAGAATTAATGGTAGTCGGGGAGATATATAGTATTATACCGAGTAAGGCTGAAAAACTCTTTTGAAAGTGTGGGGAAGTATTATCCTAACACGCGGAATAGTCACCTGGGGTTTTTGCAATAAACACAAGAACTATATTTGAAACATCATCCTATTTATTCACCATGAAACATTATTTCTGTTTGAGATCTTAGACACATACATAAACTTTAATTTGGAACGGGCAAGCTCTCTAGAGCATAACCTCCCTCACAGAATCATTCTTAGAACTACCACCTATGTCCGTATCAACTGAGCACTATAGGTATACATGGAATATATATATAGGAGAGAAAATGTGAGAGTAATGAGTTGGTGTGGGGATTCACTGTACCATGTGGCCTGGTTTCTGTAGTGAAGTGAATGAGAGACTCCCGTCGAAGCCTACAATGAAGTGTAGAGACAACTCGCGTTAATAACACTTATAAGGATGGGGCAGGTCTCTTATGCGTTAGTGAACTGAACAACTGTACCTATATATATGAGCATATAGATAGATATATCATAACAAGGAAGGGGGGAAACAGGAGCGAGGTGCCGAGGTCTTACCTACAATGAAGTGTAGAGACAACTGACTCCTCGTGGTAGCTAAGGTGAAGTTGGGATGAAAGGGAATGTTCGAATTCTATGATATTGGCCTCTCCTGAAGAGCTTATAGACCCTGAATGACTAATTAACTAATCCAACAAGTATACATATGAAAGGGCTGCCTATAATACAGTTCTGTTACTTTGATATAGAAGAATTTAATATTTTTACTCTAATATCCAGGGAAAGTGTTATTGGGTTTCGTTTCAAGCATACGAACGCGTTTTATTGAGAGACGAGGTAGTGGAGTCGAACCATAAATTTGGTCGACTTTTAATTTAGCAAATAACTCGACTAACACATCCATCTATGAACGTGATCTGTCACTATTGTGTCTAGTTTGAAGGACATTAAGAATCTAGGAGTGTTCCTTGATCTGATAGGAGGGTGAGGGGAGGATGAAAAGCTTTGAATCCTTTAGTTATCAATGATCGCGAAATAAGTGTCCCACGAATTTTGACTCGTACCCGGAATGTCGGGGGAGGGAGTGAAAGGAAGGGAGGAAGATAGAAGTGAGAATGAAAGAAGGAAGATAACTTTCACGAGAAACGAAAAGATTGAATTGCTTACGGACATAACCCGGGAATTGTATGATAGGAATTCCCATCCTATCTCTTCCGAATAACGGGCATTACATTGCTGTGTTGTCAATTGAAAGCAGGCGAGTTAAAAGCCTTGATTTAGAAGAATTTGTTGATAAGTTTGCTGAGAACCACAAGAACAGAATAATTCTGCTTAAGTGAGGTATTTTCACTTTCTCAGTGGAAATTTTTATTTTATTTGCCTGCTGCTTTAAAACTTCTGCATTTTTTTATATTTTCAGTATCAATTATGTTATTTCTATTTTGTATAAGTGGTAATATATGTATTTCATTTTTGTCATGACTGCTTTATTTCGTTCTCCATCAGCAACTGGATGATACCCTACAGTACTCAACACACACTCCTAGAATAAAATCTAATAACCTTCCAAAGTCCATACGACATCAGATAAACACTTGATATTGGTCAGAATGCAAAATATGCAAGGGGGGGGGGTCTTGGCCCTGTAAGTGAAAGTAAGTCCCCAGTCCCCACCAAACTCCTCAGCTGTATGGGCTTGTTCAGCTCATCTAGTGCCCACCCATAGTCAGCTGTGCCCTCCCAAGTGCCCACCCAATCATAAATACCTAGCTACGCCACTGCTCTTACATATATATACCCTAGGCCTGACGGACCACGTGACCTTCCCTACACACGAGCGGGGGGGGGGGGACACTCTCTGCTGTCACCAGCTGGGATTAGTGGGCAGCTCTGACCACCACGCTGTCTTAACACAGATAGATATAGGCGTGGCTCGGGACGAGGCCACCTCCCGTATTGTCTGGTTGTGGGATAAGACGGACTGGGCCTCTTTGCGCCGTGACCTGAGTCACACGGCGTGGGGTACTTTGCTGCGGGACGGGGCGGATAATATGTCGCG
>JACEEZ010002015.1:100000-102500 GCA_016584305.1 Chionoecetes opilio | reverse complement strand
ACAAGGCCACTCGATCGGGTGGTTCCTGTAGCTCTCTGGGGAAACACTCATTCAACATATACATATACATTTTACCCAAACTCTGAGTTTCCCTATGGTCTGGGGTGATTACAAAGCTCACCACTCCTTTCAAAACCTCATGTATTACAAAATGAGTGAAAAACCTTAGCAAGGCACCCACTATACTTAGGGAGTGGGTGTCACAAAAGGCCACCGCCTCAAAATACCTCGTTACCATGACCAACATGGTTAGAGATAACAATAAACTGTGGACGCCTCGAGGGGGCGGTCCCATCAAAAACTCCTAACACTCTCAAATGGCTCATCAAAAGTTGCAGTGGGGACGAGGGGCGCACCGTTAGCACTGGTGTTAAGTTTTCCCACTAACTTACATCTCAACTCGTGTTCATTCTCCTGACCCCAACACCCATCATGATCCCCATGACAAACTTCCCTTAACTGGGTAACTCAGGTCACGCGTTGTTGAGCGTCGATCGGGGCTTGCCGGCTATTTATGGCTAACTGAACCTCTGAGGGTTCAATTACATCCTCGAAGAACTCTTCGAGACCAAGACTTTTCTCTACCACCTCAGGAACTTCCTCTGCCGAGACCTCTCTGTCTCTCTCATGGCGCGCCCGCGAGGCGTCCATAGCACTGGTCACCTCACACACAGGAAAAAGTTCAGGCTCCTCTCGCTCAAGCTTACTCATGAGCACCTCACTGGGTGCGACCATGCTGGGATGTTCAGACAGGGCAGGCGGGCTCATTTTCCCGCCGGCCAAATCGTTCCCCAGCACGAAATCCACACCAGTCACAGGAAGCTGATCAACCAGCCCTACTAACACGGGCCCATTAACCAGCCCACAGCTCAACTTCACTTCAGCGAGCGGCACTGACTCAAATCCACACAGTGACCTGATAGCTACTCTCTCACCCGTTTCCTCCACGGGGACAAGACTTGCAAGCATAAGGGATTGCAACGCCCCTGAATCCCTTAAAATGGTAAGTTCTGCTTCCCCCCCCTGGGAGCTCACAGAACCTTGGGACAAAAACGCTTGGTACGTGCCAAGCGTTGGGTCCTTCTCAGCGCCCTTAAGAACAGAGACTTCCGATAACACAGCGCCCTTCTCGACACACTCAACGCGCGTGTCTTCACTGAGGGTGGAAATCAAATTAACCGGCCTAACCGGAACATTAATGCCTTGAGCAACACTCGTCCCCTTCACCATCACTACATCACATGCTGGCTCCTGGCTCACGGGTGCTACACACACAGGTTTAAAGGCTGCCACATCTTTCGCCTTTTTCCAGCAATTCTGCGCGAGGTGTCCCGTGTAGCCACAATAGTGGCACTCCACACGTGATCTGAAAGGCACGTAAGGTACGGCCCGGTTATTAACTCTGTCATAAGTGGGAGGGACAACTCTCTCAGGTACAAATCTCTCGCCATGCGGACGTTCCTCCTTCCTCCCTCTTGTAAAGTGAGAGGGCGTCTACAACGGGCTTCGATGAAACAAACTAAAATTTTCCGCCAGCACCGCGGCATCCTCTACACGTTTAACATCTTTCTCATGAAGATACATCGAGGCCTCCTGCGAGACGCTCTCTCTGAATTTTTCAAGCAAGATTAGTTCACTTAATTGGTCAAAGTCTGACACCTTCTCTGCTCTTAACCACTGATGAAAACTATCTTTCAAAACTCTGGCAAATTCTACATGAGTCTGGTTGGCTGATTTACGGAAAGCACGAAATCTCTGGCGATACACTTCGGGAACACATTCATAGGCCTGGAGAATGGCACTTTTTAACAATTCATATTCATTAGCCTGCCCTTCAGAAAGGGCGGCATACACACTCTGTGCCTTCCCTTTCAATGCACTTTGCAAAAGGATTGGCCAATATTTCTTTGGCCAAGACATGCCATTAGCTACCTTTTCAAATGATCGGAAATATACTTCCAGATCGTGCTCTGAGAACAAGGGGACCATTCGCAGATAGCGAGTAACATCAAACCTTTCTACCGCGTCACAGGCGGCGGCCCCTGATAAGCTCTGCTGCGCCTGGGCGCCCAGACGCCCAGATGCCTCTACTTTAGCCTGTTCAAGCTCAACCTTGGCTATCTCTAATTGAAGCTGCAACTCAATTACACGTGGCTCAGGTGAAGCGGGACGACTTCCCTCATCGTCAGGGTACGAGTTGGGCATGATTCCTACTTCACAATATACTCCCAAATACTGCCCAATAAGCCTCAGCTCATGCACACTGCGAGCTTCTAGTTCTCGCGCTCCGGGCCTACGTGCATTATTACACTCAGAAACAAAAATAAAAGAGGAGAGTAAGATCTGGCAAACGCCTTTACACGAGGTATCCTGGCAAGGTCGCCAATTAATATGTCACGGCCGGTGACACAAGGTCGCCACCCCAGGCCATGCCCCAGGGACACGTGGTCTAATTAATTAATTCAGATATTATAAAACAAGATCAACATATGAAATCCTA
>JACEEZ010002015.1:67500-95000 GCA_016584305.1 Chionoecetes opilio | reverse complement strand
ATCTTCATCAATATGATCCGGTGCAGTGGAGAGGTCAGTGAGTGTCTGGGTCAGCTGAGGTAAAGCTGTCCACACTGCCTATGCTGTCCTCTTGCCATGTCCGGCGAAGCAGGAGACCGTGTCGCAGCCCGTCAAAGCAACATCGGTAGTGCCTGTGCTTTCTCATGGCCCAGAGCCCGCGCCATCTCATAGGCTGCCAAGAACCGGAAAGCCTTGCCCGTGCCGAAGGACACCCACACTTCGGATTCCTCCTCCAGGGTGTGTGCCAGAGCCACTGCCAGGACAACAACATCAGTGTCAACTGTGCGGATGAGGATCTTCTTATGGCCATTGTGAGCAGCGTGGGCGGCATGCAACATCATGCAGCTGTCGGCTTCTTCGTGGTTGCAAGGAGCCTGGGCTGCAGTATCTAGGAGCGGTGGCTTGCTCAAGACATCATCTCCTTCAGTGATGACCAGCTCCTTGTCTGCAAGCTGGAATGAGTCGTGGGGGACGCCAGAGAGGAAGCTGAACAGCTCTGTCTTGTTCTCGTCGACTCTGGGGAAGCTGGCCCAGTTCCCGGGTATCGTTGCACCACCCACCACCCGTCTTCTCACCCCTTTTCCGCGCTTGGCTCTTGCTGTACCCTTCAACGAGTCTGTATTGTAGCGGTCCCACACCAGGTCCAGTCGCGTGGCTTGATGGAGTTTAGAGAGTATGTAGGGCACAAAGACCTGCTGTGCATACTCGTTGAAGCTTTTTGCTGTAGCTCACATCCAACCTGTTCCTAAGAAGGGTGACCGTTCTAATCCTTCAAACTACCGTCCTATAGCTTTAACTTCCTGCCTTTCTAAAGTTTTTGAATCTATACTTAATAAGAAGATTCTTAAGCATCTATCTGCTCACAATCTTCTATCTGATTGTCAGTACGGCTTCCGTAAAGGGCGATCTACTGGCGATCTTCTAGCTTTCCTAACTGAATCTTGGTCATCCTCCTTTAGGGGTTTCGGTGAAACTTTTGCTGTTGACCTTGACATATCAAAAGCTTTTGATAGAGTCTGGCACAAATCTTTAATTTCCAAACTACCCTCATTCGGTTTCTATCATTCTCTCTGTACCTTCATCTTAACTTTCCTTTCAAACCGTTCTATTGCAGCTACTGTAGACAGACATTGTTCTTCTCCTAAATCTATCAATAGTGGTGTTCCCCAGGGTTCTGTCCTATCACCCACTCTCTTTCAATTATTCATTAATGATCTTCTAAGTCTAACTCAAAGCCCTATCCAGTATCCACTCCTACGCTGATGATTCTACCCTGCATTTTTCAACTTCGTTTATTAGACGTCCAACTCAACAGGAACTAAGTGATTCACGGAGAGATGCCACCGAGCGCCTAACTTCTGATCTTTCTATAATTTCTGATTGGGGCAAAGCAAACCTTGTTTTGTTCAATGCCTCAAAAACCCAATTTCTTCACCTATCTACTCGACAAAACCTACCAGATAACTATCCCCTCTTCTTCAATGACACTCAACTGTCTCCTTCTTCTACAATGAACACTCTAGGACTATCCTTTACTAAAAATCTGAACTGGAAATCTCACATCTCTTCTCTTGCTAAAACAGCTTCTAAGAAGTTAGGTGTCCTGTGGCGTCTGGGTCCTTTTTTTTCTTCCTCCCAATTGCTTGCTCTCTACAGGGGCCTTATCCGCCCATGTATGGAGTATGTCTCACATGTTTGGGGAGGATCCACTCATACAGCTCTCCTAAACAGGGTTGAGTCAAAAGCTTTTCGTCTCATCAACTCCTCTCCTCTGACTGACTGTCTTCAATCTTTAAATCACCGCCGCAATGTTGCTTCTCTTGCTCTCTTCTACCGTTATTTTCATGCTCACTGCTCTTCTGAGCTTGCTAACTGCATGCCTCCCCCCCTCCCGCGGCCTCGCTGCACAAGACTTTCTACTCATTCTCATCCCTATTCTGTCCATCTTCCTAATGCAAGAGTTAATCAGTATTTTTACTCTTTCATCCCTTTCACTGGTGAACTCTAGAACTCTCTTCCTGTTTCTATTTTTCCACTTTCCTATGACTTAAATCTTTTCAAAAGAAGAGTAACAAGACACCTCCCGAACTAAATTGGCTCACCCCTCTTTTTTATTTTATTCTCTTACTGTCTTCTTTATAGGGACTGGCAACTAAGCGGACTTTGTGTTACCCATTTTTGTTGTGCCCTTGGCCAGTTCCTTGTGATGTAAAAAAAAGAAGAAAAAAAAGAAAAAAAAGAAGAAGAAGCATCTTCATCAAAGCCTTCAGCATCTGGATGATGACCGCTCCATCTAGCACAATGCAGCTGGTTGGAGGAACCTCAGACTTGGGCTGACTGAGGTCTTCTAGACAAGCGAGAAGATCACTCTTGACACCCAGCCGGATGCCACCGCCATCTGATAGTGCAGGGGGGCAGGCTTGGTTTTCATGTTGGAAGAATTCCTCTAGATTCCCATCCCGGTTCTGGCACCCGATATATAGACGAGAGAGCAGGTCCACGTCATTCTTCCGGGATTTCATCTGCTGCTTGCCCTTTCCCGGAGGTTTTGAAGCAGGCTGACCGAAGATTTTCAGCTTGTTTCTGTGGATGGCATCTCCTATGGGTTTCGTTCTCTCCACCAGGCGTTCTCTGACAAAGTTGTCAAACTGCAGCTGACCCACTTCGTGTGCATGACGGAGGGCGTCTACAGCTCCAGGTGGCGCGATCTCCTTGGTGTCGAGTACCTCCAGCAGATCTTGACTCTCCTCTTCAAATGGATTCCCGAAGTCTTCCATCACGTTGACCATCGACTGTACATCTTTCAGGAAAGCAGTCTGCACACTTGCTGACTGGTCATGGTGCCTTGTGTCTTGTGGTCTGTTCCCCGGGTCAGTTTCATCGTGGAACTGTTCGATGAGCGTGGCAACCTCTGGTCCTGCCACCATCCACCGTCGTAGAGCGCTGGGGTTGTCAGTCAGGCCCACTGCACCTCCGTCTCCTTTGATGGCAGCCTTTTTCTGTTCGTGGGCCTGCAGTCGACAGGTATGGCGGAGAACGACCTGTTCGTCTTCTGGACGGTGAAGTTCCCAGCTCGGAATTCCCGGGCTATTTTAGGGTGTGTCGTCGGCAGTTCCACCATGTCTCGCAGATGCACAGGAATCCAGCGCGCGTAGTTGGTGTGATCTAGGGCATGGAACCACACTGCTAGTTCTCTCAGGGCATCTACGTACATCGCAAACGACGCTTGGCGCAGAGAGCGCACGTACACCAGGACCGTCACCTCCAGTTGCAGAACAGTTGCCCAGTAGTCGAACTGGGGGCAGGTCTCCGCTTTTTGCTGGCACCAATCGTCGAACTCAAGCTGCTCGTTGCGTGCGTCACCCAGCTGGTCAATGTAGTGGTTGTCGGCGTGCTGCTGCAGGGTGAAGAGGGCTGCTGCTGTCACTTGATGAGCCCTCCTGGTTTGACTGACATGGAATGCCCGCAGGAAGGAGTCCGCTGTCCCGGCACTGGTGATCTCTGCCTGAACCAGTGCTTGCACCCATCCGCTCCCTTGCAGCCAGACACCAAGGGTCTTCAGTGCTGCCATCTCGATATGAAGACCGCCGAAGAGGACGACAAACTTCTCTTCACCATACTCCTGTGGCCACTTCCACTGGATTTGCTTTGCCAAAGCAAACAGCGGCTGGTCGAATGTGACCACTGGAGTCTGGCCAGGGTTGAGATGTTCCACTGCAATCCTGACCACATCCATGGAGTGCTTGATTATAGCCACGGTGTGGGCGCTCTCCAGGAAGAGTGGGAGTAGTGCGGTGGGACAGATGGCCCGACTGGCTGGCATGTCCTGCTGGCTTGCGTGGTATGCAGCCCATGTGTAATGCCCGTTATTCAGAAGAGATAGGATGGGAATTATTATCATACAATTCCCGGGTTATGTCCCGTAAGCAATTCATTTTTTTTAGTTTTCTCGTGTAAGTTTATCTTCTTTCTTCCTATCTTCCATTTCTATCTTCCTTCCTTCCCTCACTCCCTCCCCCCCGACATTCCGCGTGCGAGTCAACATTCGTGGGACACTTATTTCGCGATCAGTGATAACTAATGGATTCAAAGCTTTTCATCCTCCCCTCACCCTCCTATCAGATCAAGGAACACTCCTAGATTCTTAATGTCCTTCAAAATAGACACAATAGTGACAGATCACGTTCATAAATGGATGTGTTAGTCGAGTTATTTGCTAAATTAAAAGTCGACCAAATTTATGGTTCGACTCCATTACCACACCACTCCAAAAGACGCGTTCGGATGCTGGAAACGAACCTCAATAACACTTCCTCGGTTATTAGATTAACACATATTAAATTCTTCTATATCAAAGTAACAGGACTGTATTATAGGCAGCCCTTTCTTAGGTACACTTGTTTAATTATTTAATTAGTTATTTCGGGACTATAAGCTCTTCAGGAGAGGCCAAGTTCAGGGTATCCAAACATCCCCTCTTTTCCCGCGGGTCTTAGTAATCCTCGAGAAAGCAGTCTCTCTCCCGTTCCCCGACAGGTAAGACGTACGACGTTTCGCTCCTATTCCCCCCCCCTTTCCTTGTTATAATATTTTTATCTATATTCCAAATATGGGTACCGATGTTTAGTCTTCACTAACGTAAAGGAGGCCTGCCCCATCCTTATAAGTATTATTAACGGAGTCTCTCTCCCGTTCCCCGACAGGCGGACATCTCGGTCGAGCCAAAAGGCCCGACACATGGTTTTTAGTGAAACACACACAACATTCTTACTCTTATATTCCCCCCTTATATCTTCCATGTATAATTATAAGTATTCAGCGGTATGTTACCTAAGTGAAGGATAATTTATCAGTAAGATTCAGTGAGGGAGGTGTATGCTCACCAGAGCTTACCTTCATCACATGGGAAGAGCTTCCTGTATCAGAGTGTAAAGGGTTACTTATATCAGATTAGAGCTTTCCTATGTTGGGATGGAGAACTTTCTTATGTTGGATTAGAACTTATATGTTTGTCTGTGATCTCAAACAAGAGACATAATACTTCAGCATGAATAAATAGGATGATGTTTTCAAATATAGTTCTTGTGTTTATTATAAAAAAAAACCCAGGTGATTATTCTGTGTTAGGACAGTAATTCCCCACACTTCCAATAGAGTCAGCCTTACTCGGTATAATTCCACGTATCAATCACGACTACCAAGATAAATCTAATATATATATCTATTCAAACACGTACAGGGAGTAACCCAGAAAACTACTCGCTTGAGCTGGTGGCAGCACTTCCCCTTAACTCACACCCTTTCCCCTTAACCTAAACTCCTACCCCTTCCCCTTAAATTCATCCCCCATTTCAGTACTCTCCGCAGCGAGAAGTGTTCATACTATAATCACATAGTGAAGTCATAAGACTAGTTTTCAATTCTCAATTCAGTTGTAATCAATGAAAAATCATAACCAAATTAATTTCATTCAAATAACAAAGGCACCAGGTATAAACTTCTCCATAGGAAGTTCTGGCAACACACATGAAGTGTTCTCCACTGGAGAAATTTCTTGTAGGGCGACTTGGGTGTGTTTTAGCCAAAGATGCTCTCTTTCAGCATGTTGCTTGAGGCCGCTGTTGCTGCTCAGGGATGTCACGCTGGTAGCCGGCACGGGGGTGTTCTTGGTGCTGCCGACGGATGGGACATCTGTATAGTAGTGCGCGGCAAACGGTCAACTGTTTTGAGGCCTCTTTCGTTCGGCCCTCCGAGGATGATGATGCTGCGGTCAATGCCGGCCCCAGGGACCGCAGGGTATTGCATGAGGGAAATAGCAGTCCCATGGAATGACTGTTTTGCTGTGGTGGAACTTAGGTTGTGGTCAATATTGTCTACCGCGGCAGTCGTGAAGACTCTGCCTCTCATTTTGGGAGGGCAGACTACTTGCTCCTGGTGGTAGAGGCGGCAGGCACTGTTCCCCAGCTGTGTGGAAAGGGACAGGACCCGATCATAGGAGATAGAAAACCCCATGTGTGCCAGCCTGTCGACGAGCTCCCTCTTGCGCGTGTGTGGATGTAGCATTAGGCCGATGTAGGTTGGAACTGGCGTCTCCTGCGTGGTGGCGTGCCTGACTGGGCGAGGCGTACTGCCTGTGGCGGCCCGTCGGTGTATAACGCTGTTGAACTTGAGGAGCTGGGCGATGCTCAGTGCCGCTGGTGTTGTGCTTTCACTCTGGTGCTTGATACTGGGACCTTCCAAGATCATAGTGACCAAGGCAAGCAGCATGGGTGGCACGGAGTCCTGTTGGCATCCTGCAGGAAACCCGTTGAACACCTTGGCATCTCCGATGATGTGGCGTCTCACAATTTGGGCAGCACGCGCCAGGTGGACAGTATCAAGGTCTCTGTCCAGTTCACTAGCCTTTGCCAGGGCATCGCCGAGGTCTTCATTGAATGCAAGCAGGACATCGCGCCCCTGGTGCTGTGCACACATGTTAGGAAAGTGAGCAAGCAGTCTCTGCTTAAGACGGGTCGTGTGCACCCTGCCCTCATGCTTGACTCCCAGCTGTTCCATCCTTGACGTGTATAACTGCGCCAGGTCAGCAAGTTTGAAGACCGGAGACGTCTCGTCATCCATGTGAGCTTCTTAATAAACACCACCAGCTCTGCGAAAGCAAGTCCTGCTATTGCGTATTCATCGCCTGTACCTTTGCCCGCCATTTCCTTAATCTTCCGTGCGCGATTGTACAAGTTCAGGAGACAATTTCGGTGGTACTTGGCCTCCTGTGCAACCATGTCCCCAGCGTTCAGTTGCGTCAGGAGGTCCATGTCGTCCAGAATCAGTGCGCACGACCTGACACGCGAGTCCAGTTGGAATGTCGCAGCTTCATGAAGACCAGCACTACCAGGAGCTTCTCCGCAGAAGAAGCATTTAACTTCTTGGTGTTTCGTCTCAGTACTTGATGGTCGTGACAGATATCGAGTTCGCTTGCGGGCAACAACTTCCTCTTCTTCGTCGGCGCCTATTTTCAGGTGCCTCTTCTCAGCTCTGTCTAACTTGGTCTTGTTATACCTCAGCCTGCAGGTCTTGTGGTATCGTGCATTGTTGGCGCTCAATGCTGCTTCAACGCCACTGCCTTCATCTAATCGGCTCAACAGAAAAAAGTTGGGGAGCAATCCAAGCTTATTGAACCTTCTCAGATGTCCAGCGAGAATGCTGAAGCTGCTCCCCTTGTTTTGGCGTGTATTCTGGGATGGACTTGTCAGCGACTCTGGCGTCGTTTCTTGGCATATGAAGCATAATGACCAGTCTGTCTCTGTTGCTGGCTGGGCGGAGGTAGACGGAGCTGCTTCTGCACCACGAGGCTCAACGAGTTTGAAGCTCTTCGACATTATTCTGGAAATGGAAAATGACAAAGTTGTATGAAAGGAGCACTCAGAATCCAAGTGAATTAGGACATGTTCAATTGAGAAATGTTTGTCATGGTTGTTATGCTAATCTATGAATAATTCAATAAATCGATAATAAGATAAGATTCTAAAAACACATGGGCACCTTTCTTTGTTGTTAAGTGCTACCCACATAAGCAACACACCACGAACCATAATGTTTGCACAACATTGCAGATTCAAAACAATAATTTTTTCATGCACATTTACTCAGTACATCTCATTCACCTAGATAGATAAGTCTTCCTCGGCAGTCACATGGCGGCTATTTGGAAAATGGCCGCCACGGCCGCCAGGGATTAGTTGGGCGATGGCTCCACATCCAAATTTGTTTATAATATATTGGTCTACCTCTGTGCCAAAATTGGTGCTTTTATCAAAAAATGCACAATAGGTTTCAATATCCTAGGTAAACCGCCCCACTATTAAACGATTTTAGTATCAAAGGTTTACAGAGGTGGGCTACCGTTCTTTCATTTTTAAAAAACAGCTACTTCGCAAATATCAGCCTGTGCTGTATATATAGGAGAGGCGGTAGCGAAGTGGTTAGCGTCTCCGACTGGCGTTCTCGGTGACCCGAGTTCGATCCCCGAAGAAACCCAAAACCTTTCTGCACCGTCGAGTGGCCTAAGAACACCCACATGCCTTGTCCATCAACTCTACCTTCGATTGCGAGTGCATCGGAGGACACAGGGGGGCGGCATGAGCTCTAATCACAGGCGTCACTATAAGAATCCTGCCTGCGCCACCACGGGCGAGGACAAACCATCACATTCCTCAAGTGAACCTCCAGAGACTACCATCCGAGCCCTGGGTCACCACTGCCTACAGGCGCTATAGGCACAAATAAAATAAAAATAAAATAAAAATAAATATATATATATATATATATATATATATATATATATATGGGGCCTGTATTATCCTCTTCTTCTTCAGATAAAACATTTTCATTATGTTGCTGAACAGTATTATCTAGTTGCGATGTTGAATCATCATCTGTGTCAACATTATCATTCGAGACATCATTTAAAAATGGGAACGGATCATTTTGTTGAAACGCCAATTTAGTTTCCCTTGATTCACCTGTATTATGTACTGGATATGCTCTCCCTACGTTGGGATTAATATGTGGCGCAGCATTGTTTTCCTGGATAACCCTTATTCTATCAGTGTGTAGCGTTTGTATTTTCCCTGTTCTAATATTTCTTACTTTTATTACCACATCACTAATCTCTTTCCTCTTACCCTAAAAGGGCCTTTGTAAGCTGATTGCAATTTGGATGGTGTTCCTGCCGTAGGCACTCTGCGAACATACACCCTATCTCCTAATTCAAGAGGTTTTATTTTATCACGTTTTGTTTGACCTCTTTCTGCCAAGCCTTTAGCTTCTTCTAAATATTTCTGACATCTTTCATATACCTTATTAGCTTTTATGCTAATTTCTGTCCTAAAATCATCAACATCATACCAAATCATTGCCTTCTTTTCTATTTCAAATGGTAAGGGGGGATCCCTAAGATACATCAAATAAAATGGGCTATCTTGAATACTCCTATGAAATGCACAATTATATGCAAAAGTGGCTATGGGTAACATAGTATCCCAGATATTCACATTATCTTCCACCAAAGTTCTCAAAATATTTATTAGTGTAGAATTAGATCTCTCTATGACTCCATTTGCTTGTGGATGATGTGGAGTAGTCTTTAGGTGCCGCATATTTAGTAAATCAGCAATACCACCTAAAACTTGGTTGATAAATTCTTTACCTTGGTCAGTGACCAGAGTTTCAGGAATTCCTTGTTTACAAACAACTGAATAAAAAAATACCCTAGCTACCTCTGTAGCTTTCTTAGTTTTAAGAGGTTCAGCAATTAAATATCTCGTGAGGACATCGATGCAGACTAAACAATAAACATAGTTATTGTCTGACTGACCCATCGGTCCTATTATGTCCATGTGGACTCTCTCATATGGGAATTGCACATCCGGGTAACGGCGAAAAGGCGCTGGGGCGTCCCCCGTATGCTTAAAAGACGACCGCATACCAAGCACGATTTGCAAAACATCTCTGCATCTTTTCTCATTTGTGGCCAGAAACAAAATTTCTGACATCTAGATAAGGTAATTTGCATACCTCCATATCCTGCGGTTGCCAAGGAATGTCCTAAGTGCAAAGCAACATTAATATAAGAATCCGGTATCAATACCTGCCGTGTCATTTCACCATAAGCATTATAAGTTTCTCTATACAATATATTTTCCTCTACAGACATTTCTGATATTTGTAACTTCTTGTATTTCTTATCTATCTTAGTTTTACTTATTTCTCTCACAATAGCTTCTACCTCCACATTTTCCTTCAGTAACTGCTTTACCAATTTATAATATTCATGTTCATCTTGCAATCGAATTATTTCTTTCAAATTCCAATCAACATCATTCACCTTGCCCTCAGTGACAAGGAGTATATCTTTATCATCATCATCATTTTCATTTTCATTTGGATCTCTCAATCTAGATAAACAGTCGGCTACCTTGTTAGCCTTGCCAGGAATATAGTTCACCTTGATATCAAATTCTGCAACCAAAAGTTGTCATCTAGCTATTCTAGCACTGGCATTTGACGTCGTTAATAACCACACTAAGGGTCTATGGTCCGTGAGCACTATAATTGGATATCCCAAGCACAAATTCCTATTTATTTTCAGTCCATATACAATAGCTAGTGCTTCCTTCTCCACCACACTATAGTTCAGCTCTGCTTTATTTAATTTTCTACTAAAAAAACTTATTGGTCTGAGATTATTTTGACCATCCAGTTGTTGCAAAACACCTCCAATTGCATTGTTAGATGCATCCGTAGTTAATTGGAATGGAAGGGTAAAATCAGAAAATTTCAATGTTATCTGCTGAGCAAGTTCTGTTTTCAATGCCACAAATGCGTTATTAGCTTCATCATTCCACTGAATTTTAGACTTATTTTTCTTTCCATCCATCATACCCACAATTAGTTTGGTCAGAGAGCTGACGTGTCAGCATAGTTCTTGACAAATTTCCTATAATAATTCGTCATCCCCAGGAAGGATTGTAATTCTTTTACTGCTGTTAGTATTGGCATATTAACTATTGTCCCCACTTTATTTGGTTGGGGTTTTAACCCTTCAGCTGAGATTATGTGTCCCAAGTAATTTACACTATCTTTAAAGAAGCTACATTTAAGCAAGTTAATAGTCAACCTCGATTCTTGTAGTCGTCTTAACACCTGTTCTAGATTTATTATGTGGTGTTCTAAATCATTTCCTTGGATGATAATATCATCCATATACACATGGGTATCATGACCTTTTAACCCTATTAATACTTGACTTATGATTCTACAAAAAGCCGCAGGGGAATCTTTTAATCCCATTGGAAGCACATTGTGCTCGTATAACCCTTGTGGAGCCACAAATGCGGTCCATGGTTTACTTTCCTCAGCTAACGGTATTTGAAAATATCCCTGCTTCAAATTAAGACAAGAAAATATTTGTTCTTTTCCTAAATTATACAAAATATTATTTATATTTGGTAGTGGATAAGAATCGTTTATTATATGAGTGTTAAGGTTACGGAAATCAATACAGAGACGTATTTTCCCGTCCTTCTTTACAACTGGCACCACGGGTGAGTGAAAAGCTGATCTTGACGGCCTGATAATTCCCTGACTGTCCATGATTTGTATTTCATCTACCACTCTGTCATAAAAACAAACTGGAATTTGATTGGGCTTCCTTGGCTTAGGTGTTGATTGCAATTTTATAGTATTAAAAAAATATGGTGTGATACTGGGAGGGTCACCATCTTTGGCGAAAACTTTAGGATATTTCCTAATTTAATGTTTTAGAACATTGCTCTCCTCCGTATTTTCAGGATACATGTCATCCGCGATTTTCAAAAGACCTTCCAGTCTGTCTGTTTCCTCTTCAGGCGTTATAGCCATTACCACATCAGGATTAGTTTCTTGTAAATTTTCTTTATAACATAGTTGAACCATTCCTACTGTCTTGCCTGGTTCTAGATATTTTTCCTCGCTACCAGCATTAATATATCTTATTACAAATCGTGATTTGTTTTTTTTCGTATCGCTCTCTACGTGTACTATACCCGGGCATAACAAATCCGCTCCTATAACTCCTGCCACTGGTTCAAAGATAGCTGTGTCACAATCCACTAACTTGGTTTCTAAGGTGACATAACTGATTTTTTCTCCTTCTAACATTGTTGCTTGTGCTACGGTACATTTAATTTTCACGGTTTCCTCGGAGATCTCTTCTACTGACTTCACGTCCTCATCATTTATCATTTGAAGTGCAATTTTCATTGGCACTTCTGCGATGTTTATTGTTTGCCCTTCTATCTGTAAGGTTAGAGGTTGGGTATCTAATTTTACCCTATATTTACGAATAAAACCCCAGGCCAAAATTAGTTTCGACGGCAATTTTTCCTCGGAGATAATAAAATCGTGGGAAAACTCATTATTTCCTATTATTATATTCAGCTTACTCTTTTCTGACGTTGACATGATGTCCCCACTGGCATTCCTAATAACTGTCCTATCTTGGTAGACTCGCTTGTTTTTCATTTGATTTATTTTGTCCTGCGATATTATAAAAATTCCTGCCCCTGTATCAAATAAAGCTAGTACATTTTTCCCTTCGAGCATTATCTCTATCATAACTGTTCCTGTCTCGCCACTAGCCGCTAACACTACCGATTCGTTGTATATCTTTTCTGTTGGTAATTTGGCGGTTTTTTTTGCACATAGTAAGAAGATCTGCATTTTTATTTTTTATATTTTTTATATCACAAGGAACTGGCCAAGGGCACAACAAAAATGGGTAACACAAAGCCCGCTTAGTTGCCAGTCCCTATAAAGAAGACAGTAAGAGAATAAAATAAAAAAGAGGGGTGAGCCAATTTAGTTCGGGAGGTGTCTTGTTACTCTTCTTTTGAAAAGATGTAAGTCATAGGAAAGTGGAAAAATAGAAACAGGAAGAGAGTTCCAGAGTTTACCAGTGAAAGGGATGTAAGGGTAAAGATACTGATTAACTCTTGCATTAGGAAGATGGACAGAATAGGGATGAGAATGAGTAGAAAGTCTTGTGCAGCGAGGCCGCGGGAGGGGGGAGGCATGCAGTTAGCAAGTTCAGAAGAGCAGTGAGCATGAAAATAACGGTAGAAGAGAGCAAGAGAAGCAACATTGCGGCGGTGATTTAAAGATTGAAGACAGTCAGTCAGAGGAGAGGAGTTGATGAGACGAAAAGCTTTTGACTCAACCCTGTTTAGGAGAGCTGTATGAGTGGATCCTCCCCAAACATGTGAGACATACTCCATACATGGGCGGATAAGGCCCCTGTAGAGAGCAAGCAATTGGGAGGGAGAAAAAAAAGGACACAGACGCCACAGGACACCTAGCTTCCTAGAAGCTGTTTTAGCAAGAGATGAGATGTGAGATTTCCAGTTCAGATTTTTAGTAAAGGATAGTCCTAGAATGTTCATTGTAGAAGAAGGAGACAGTTGAGTGTCATTGAAGAAGAGGGGATAGTTATCTGGAAGGTTTTGTCGAGTAGATAGGTGAAGAAATTGGGTTTTTGAGGCATTGAACAAAACAAGGTTTGCTTTGCCCCAATCAGAAATTATAGAAAGATCAGAAGTTAGGCGTTCGGTGGCATTTCTCCGTGAATCACTTAGTTCCTGTTGAGTTGGACGTCTAATGCCCTATTTGTGTGTCCCTGAATCCCACAGGTGAAACAAGTTACTTGTGGTCGGTTCCATTGTGGAAGTCTCACCGGGCACGATTTTGACATATGACCAAACTTATGGCATCGATAACACTCGATGGCTCTACAATTTTGAGTCGTGTGATTTGTGTATCCACATCTTTGACATTTAGCTCGATTCATTGGAGGTCGAGAATTTAAGGACTCTTGTGAGGTAATTTGATTCATTGGTTCTGGATTCACCGGCCCCTGGATTCACCGCAATGGCATGGACAGGAATAATTTTATTTTCCTTCCTTATTGCCATGTCCGATAATTGTAAACTTGGATGAGATGCTACATATTTAATGGCCTTTTTATAGACAGTTAATGGACTTCTCATGTCCACTTCCGATAAGACATAGTCTTTGTCTATCTACTTCTACCTTTCCTTCTTGCTGGAAGTTTGCTCACATCCAACCTGTTCCTAAGAAGGGTGACCGTTCTAATCCTTCAAACTACCGTCCTATAGCTTTGACTTCCTGCCTTCTAAAGTTTTGAATCTATACTTAATAAGAAGATTCTTAACATCTATCTGCTCACAATCTTCTATCTGATCGTCAGTACGGTTTCCGTAAAGGGCGATCTACTGGCGATCTTCTAGCTTTCCTAACTGAATCTTGGTCATCCTCCTTTAGGGGTTTCGGTGAAACTTTTGCTGTTGCCCTTGATATATCAAACGCTTTTGATAGAGTCTGGCACAAATTTTTCATTTCCAAACTACCCTCATTCGGGTTTTTATCATTCTCTGTACCTTCATCTTAAGTTTCCTTTCAAAACCGTTCTATTTCAGGTCTGTAGACGGACATTGTTCTTCTCCTAAATCTATCAATAGTGGTGTTCCCCAGGGTTCTGTCCTATCACCCACTCTCTTTCTATTATTCCTTAATGATCTTCTAAGTCTAACTCAAAGCCCTATCCAGTATCCACTCCTACGCTGATGATTCTACCCTGCATTTTTCAACTTCGTTTATTAGACGTCCAACTCAACAGGAACTAAGTGATTCACGGAGAAATGCCACCGAACGCCTAACTTCTGATCTTTCTATAATTTCTGATTGGGGCAAAGCAAACCTTGTTTTGTTCAATGCCTCAAAAACCCATTTTCTTCACCTATCTACTCGACAAAACCTTCCAGATAACTATCCCCTCTTCTTCAATGACACTCAACTGTCTCCTTCTTCTACAATGAACATTCTAGGACTATCCTTTACTAAAAATCTGAACTGGAAATCTCACATCTCATCTCTTGCTAAAACAGCTTCTAGGAAGCTAGGTGTCCTGTGGCGTCTGTGTCCTTTTTTTTCTCCCTCCCAATTGCTTGCTCTCTACAGGGGCCTTATCCGCCCATGTATGGAGTATGTCTCACATGTTTGTGGAGGATCCACTCATACAGCTCTCCTAAACAGGGTTGAGTCAAAAGCTTTTCGTCTCATCAACTCCTCTCCTCTGACTGACTGTCTTCAATCTTTAAATCACCGCCGCAATGTTGCTTCTCTTGCTCTCTTCTACCGTTATTTTCATGCTCACTGCTCTTCTGAACTTGCTAACTGCATGCCTCCCCCCCTCCCGCGGCCTCGCTGCACAAGACTTTCTACTCATTCTCATCTCTATTCTGTCCATCTTCCTAATGCAAGAGTTAATCAGTATTTTTACGCTTTCATCCCTTTCACTGGTAAACTCTAGAACTCTCTTCCTGTTTCTATTTTTCCACTTTCCTATGACTTACATCTTTTCAAAAGAAGAGTAACAAGACACCTCCCGAACTAAATTGGCTCACCCCTCTTTTTTATTTTATTCTCTTACTGTCTTCTTTATAGGGACTGGCAACTAAGCGGGCTTTGTGTTACCCATTTTTGTTGTGCCCTTGGCCAGTTCCTTGTGATGTAAAAAAAAAAAAAAAAAAAAAAAAGGCCTTCGGTAATGCCGCTATAATGATGGAAACAAAAAGATCATTGTAGACTTCCTTGCCTGTCAGCTTTAACGCCTCCAAGCTATCTACTATTCCTTCTATGCGGATGTATAATTCCGTAATTGTCTCTCTAGGCTTCCTTGTTACGGAGGACAATTCACTCATCAAACTAGGTAGTGATCGTTCCTCAGGGTAAAGCTCTAGAAAAGCTTTCTTTACTTCTGCACAATCATGTCGATGTTTTGACGCACAGAACGTGATATGAGTATAGGCACTATCGAGAGCCTATCGTGGTGCAGTGGCTAGCGTGCCTGGCTACGAATCTGCGGGCCCTGGTTCGATCCCGGGCCAGGGCAAGCCGGTGACCAGCCTACCCAGCTGTTCTTCCTTCCTTTCGGGGTTGATAAATGGGTACCTGGGGTAACCTGCGGGGAAGGTAACTGTGGTAACCCGGGAGTCACACTAGCCCTGTGTCCTGGGGTAACGGGTCCTCACCCACCACAGGCTCTAAGGGCTAATGCCACGGAGATGAGCACCGCATGCTACGCGCAGCTTAGCGTATGCTCCCATCTTTACTTTTACTATCGAGAGCATACTGTTTACTAAGTTCAATACGGCCCTCATCCGTCCAATTTGCCTGTGTCCTATTTTCCAGGTCTTTAATCCAAGCATGCGCACTGGTGATACATTTTAATTGTGGTGAAGTCTGTGATCTTTCCTCTCCGCCACAAAAATAAGGTAAGCCATTTTCCTTACTACCTTACTACCTTCGCGTAGTTGTTTCGAGCATTATCGGTTATCGCTTCAGCTATCTCTTCACTAGAGATACATGGAGGGTTACTAGCTCCCGTCGACAATGGCAATGGAGGAGACATTATATCAACAGAATTTGGTTTATTTGGGCTTAACTGTCGTCCCGGTGACGTAAGCTGTTCGTGAATTCGTTTCGCGATTTTTTTTCATTCACTTAATTTCTGTACATATATATATATATATATCTATATTATCATTTCCTCTTCCTTGAAATCAGGTTCATTTATTTCTCACTTCCAAAACTCTAAGGACACTTTCAAAATCTACGGGATATATACTCCACCTCTAAATCAGTGTCATTTATTTCTCACTTCAAAAACTCTACGGCCACATGAACAAATCTACGGGATATGCACATATGTTAAATGACCCGAGTTATTTCCATCATAATCATCCCCTTCTACTCAATATCTGCCTTGCATTTAATTACCGATCCAGTGCTCACTTCAGGTGCAACATCTCATTTGCAATCTGTAATAGTTATTTATTGCATGACATATATTTTGCAACATTGCAATAAAATCCCACCGCTGCCACCAATGTCATATAGCGAGATGTTGCAATCGCTTACGAACGTTTTGTTGTCCCTTATTTAGGCTTAGTTAGGTTCAAGAAACAACGATTGCATTTTCTTTTATTATTATTTAACAGATCTCATTTGCGGTACATCTCTCCATCAATCTCCTATTCTAAATTAATGTCGTAATACACCGACTCATCTAAACACAGATCCTCTCCTTCTATAACATAATGTCGTAATACACCGACTCATCTAAACACAGATCCTCTCCTTCTATAACATAATGTCGTATTACACCGACTCATCTAAACACAGGTCACTCCCTGACATATTTATAATTCAACATATTCGACAAAGCTTCATATAAAGCATGCATTACTCCCTAATTCCATATCTTATCATTTAAACATCCTAACACATTAATATGGCTGCGTTACACTTACACCCTAAATACAATGACTACCAATCCCTTGCAACAATGCTGCTACTTGCCTTAATGAAAGCAATGAACTCATGGTGTAGTCTGCATGACTACTTTAAGTTGTGTTTCATCTTATATAGTACTTTCCTTTCTTTAAGGTAATTGGCATTTATTTAGGTTCTCCTCACAACTTATTTCCTAGAACACGCCTACCTATTTTCCTATTGGTAACAATTTCCCTAAGACAGATTTTCTCATCTCCCTTACTCCATCTTAATTTAGTTCTCCAATATTTCAACTTCCATCATTGGCTAGATACTTTTCCCGTGAGGCGGTTCAGCCTCCAACTTTTGTGTCCATTCGTCCATACACTGTTAGAAAAGAAGGGTAGAAAAAGGGTAGAAAAAGGGTGCTTGTAGTGAGCAAATACTGCAACCCTTTTTCTACCCTTACAAATATACCCTTTTGCAATCCTAAATATACCCTTTCGGAGCGACGCAAATATACCCTTTTGAAACCCCAAATATACCCTTTTCCAACCGCAAAGATACCCTTTTGCAACCCCAAATATACTCTTTTAGAAACGCAAATATACCCTTTTGCAACCTCAAATATACCGTTATCCAACCGCAAATATACCCTTTTCCAACCCCAAACATAAACTTTTTCAACCCCAAATATACCCTATTTCAACCTCCCACCCCCATTGCCATTGCCATGATGATAATAATACAATCGCAATTGATTCTCTTTCTTCTAGTTTTAATGGTTTTTGGTTTGTAAAGGATAATTGTACAATTAAATGGAAAAACTTGAACATAATATACAATATAGATTAAATGAAAATACAGGATATATTTGCATATGGAGTGTTTACATGAATAGTTAATATAATAATATGAAAAGAACATGTAACAATAAGGAATAAAGCATGTACAGAAACTGTGTAGCCATATGCATGTAATTATAACAGACAGTTGTTAAATTATGTATGTACTTGTAAGATGTCATGTTTATTAAAATAACACCTTCAAAACTAAGAATGGCGGAAGAAACTGGAACACGGAAAACTGAGATGATGAGGCAGACTGAAGTATATTATTAGCTCGTGCTGCTACAGATCTACCGCTACTAACAAGATAAAGAGACAGAAGGTAACGTCACCTCCACCACCACCTCTCTCTCTCTCTCTCTCTCTCTCTCACCTCTCTCTCTCTCTTCTCTCTCTCTCTTCTCTCTCTCCTCTCTCCTCTCTCTCTCTTCTCTCCTCTCCTCTCTCTCACTCTCTCTCTCTCTTCTCTCTCTCTCTCTCTCTCTCTCTCTCCTCTCTCTCTCTCTCTCTCTCTCTTCTCTCTCTCTCTCTTCTCTCTCTCTCTCCTCTCTCTCCCTCTCTCTCTCTCTCTCTCTCTCTCCTCTCTCTCTCTCTCTCTCTCTCTCTCTCTCTCTCTCCTCTCCCCATCCCGTAAGCCCCATACCTCCTCCTCCTCCTCCTCCTCCTCCTCCTCCTCCTCCTCCTCCTCCTCCTCCTCCTCCTCCTCCTCCTCCTCCTCCTCCTCCTCCTCCTCCTCCTCCTCCTCCTCCTCCTCCTCCTCCTCCTCCTCCTCCTCCTCCTCTTCCTCCTCCTCCTCCTCCTCCTCCTCCTCCTCCTCCTCCTCCTCCTCCTCAAAGGGCACATGGCATAGGAGAGCAATTATGTTCATGGATTGGCGATTGGCTTTCAAATCGTAAACAACGGGTAGTAATAAATGGTGAAGCATCTGATTGGTTAGATGTCACTAGTGGGGTGCCTCAGGGCTCGGTCTTGGGTCCTACTCTTTTTCTGATATATATCAACGATCTGGACTGCGGACTTGTATCTAAAATATCAAAATTTGCAGATGACACCAAATTAGGCGGTAAAGCATATACTAGAGAAAACTGCGAACTCATACAAAGTGATCTCGACAAACTATCAGATTGGAGTGATAAATGGCTATTAAAATTCAATTCCGATAAATGTAAAGTAATGCATATAGGCAACGATAACCTCAAATATAACTATCAAATGCAAAATAAATCGTTAACTGAAGTACAGCAGGAAAAGGTCTAGGTGTCATCATCAGTATGATTAAAACCAGTTCCCCATTGCCTAGCTGCCAGAAAAAAGGAAAATATGATGTTGGGCTTTATTAAACGTAACTTTGAACATAAAACTCCGAAGTAATGACACAATTATACACGTCCTTGGTTAGGCCGCACTTGGAATATGCCGTTCATTCTGGTCGCCCTGTTTCGAAAAGATCAAGCCAAATTGGAATCAGTGCAAAGAAGAGCAACCAAACAAAATTCCATCTCTGCGAAATTCATCTTATGAAGAGAGACTGCGGAACTTAATATGTTTTCCTTAAAGGATCGTAGATCCGTGGGGACTTGTAGAAACCTTTAAGATCCTAAAAGTTTTGATGTCATTAATCAAGAGGACCTATTCGAGCTGTTCAACTCAAGTGACAACAAGAAATAATGGTTTAAAACTAAACGGTCAACGTTGCATCACCGATCTCCGTAAAAATTATTTCAATGTTAGAGTCGTTGATCGATGGAATAAGTTACCAGCAAATGTTGTCGGAGCCAACACAATAACTACATTCAAAAACAGACTTGACGCGCACTGTAAAGTAAATGGGTATTGATAGTGCGAATTCGTATCTAGTCCCCCGTATCGATTAGTTGTAGTGGTAGTGGTAGTTGTAGTTAGTATTTTTCATATCCTATCATTCTGCACTATGAAACTTCCATGTTCCTATCCTCTTTAGGGACATGGTATCATTTTCCAACTGTTTTCTTACAAGTAGTTGATAGTTAGTAGTATGTAGTTCAGCAGATACCCTCGCTATGGACCAATAGGTCTCCTGGTGTCTGTTACTCCTATGTAATCCTATGTAATCCTCCTCCTCCTCCTCCTCCTCCTCCTCCTCCTCCTCCTCCTCCTCCTCCTCCTCCTCCTCCTCCTCCTCCTCCTCCTCCTTCATCTTTTCTTTCACTCTCACCCTCCTCCTCGCGGCAAAAGGGAGGTGACGTTACCTATCCTGAATTATTGCCACATATCACCTAATATAGTAACGCTTGGTTTTCAATGAATTATACAAATATGCAACATGTTAGAATCATATTTACGGTAAGTTTGTAATCAGAAAAACATACTCAACATTTGACCAAGAACAAAAATTTATTTACATGTACTTATAATTTTAATGATTTAGTTAGTGGTGACAATAATACCCTTTTACTACCCCTGACCATTATACCCTTTTACAACCCTTCTTCTGCTGACAAATATATCCTTTCTCAATTCTCTCGTCTAAAAAGGGTAGATAAAGGGTAGATGAAGGGTATAATCGGCAGCATCTACCCTGCAGCCTGGACATAGGGTATAAAAAGGGTAGTGATGGTGCGATGTAACAATTCTACCCTTAATATACCCCTCATTGCTGAGAGTGTACCTTCTTCCAACAAGGCATGTGGGCGTGTTTCAAAGGTTCTTTCCTCTCATTTATCGAGAACTACATTTCACAAACCACGCCTCCACCCTGATATATTTAAAACACGCCCACACAAGGTTTCGTCTTTGTACAAGCTTAGGCCTACATCTGTTCCCACACTTTCCTACTATTTTGGACCCAACTTCAGCTCAGCTCTCTGTGTTTACTTTGACGTCTTATCTCCTCATTAATCTTTTCACACGGTCAGTTTCCCTCTTGCCTTTTGAACCATATGGCCAAAACAAACAGTCACATTTTATGTCCCGTCCTCTGTTGAAAAATAACAATCGTTCACTCTCTTCCATCCTCTCATTCCTCTATTTATTTCATTTTTTCTTATTCCTCTCTTCATTTAATCTCCCCTACATATCCTCATATATTCTGCAATTGCAAGCAGGTTGCGACATATATATATATATATATATATATATATATATATATATATATATATATATAATATATATATATATATTTATGTATGTATGTATGTATATACGTACCGTACGCACGCACACACGCACGCACGCACGCAGACACACACACACACACACACACACACACACATATATATATATATATATATATTATACTCCGCACACACGGAGCAAAGACGGACGGGTGGTCTTCTTAAAACCCGAGCCCCTGTCCACCCAGCAGTGAATGGGTACCGAGTGTTAGCCGGGGTTTGTGATCCGCCTCCCGGGGTGGTGGTTGGGCCAACACTAAGCCCTACGGAGAATGATAAAATAAATTTTTGCCATGGGGGAGGGGGCCCCTTTACGAGCGTTGCTAAAGGGCCCTGAAAAAAATAAAAATGACAGCGATTTTTTAACCCCCCCCTTTTTCCCACCCCCCCCCCCTGTATTCAGGTAAAAGGAACCCCACCCACCCCAACCCCGGGAAATTGAAAAAAACACTCATCAAATTTTTGTTTTTTTTTTTGCTTATGTGCAAACCATTTCTAAAAATCGGGGGCTTGGGTTTTGGGGTCTGACCAAACCCTCATTTAATTTATAGGGTCCCGCCTTATAAAAAAAAATTTTTTCCCTCAATTTTTGCATGCCAATTTCCTATGAAAATAAATTCTAAGCCAAATTTAATCCCCTTTCCATTTTTGGTTTTTGGACCCAATTTTTTACTATGAAAAATCGCCTTTTTATTTGCACCCTTATCAAATAATTTAAATGAGTACGCAGTGCCCCGGTTTGGGCCCCTGTTTATTGCTTCCTGCACCAATATGATTTCCCAAAATTACTAGCGTGGTAAGCTTTTTAAAAATGATCATTTGGTTAAATTCAGGCACTACATAAAGGGTCCCAAGGGCCTTTTAGTTGGCCTAGAACGTGTCCATCATGCCTTTTTAGCCCTTTAACCCAGGGCTGGTTCCCCGGGGGTTTTGGCCCCGGGCCCCCCCGGATAAAAACCCCGTCTCTGGCCTCCCTGCCCCCCCAAACTGCTCCCCGCAGCCCTTGCCCACCTGCTTCACGACTTTTTGGTGCTCTGAGTGGGGGGATAGAGAACTCGGGAAAAACCTCGTACGGTTGACCAGGATCTCCTGGATCTATCCCCGGACATTGAACAGGTGAAGCCGGTTTCGTGAACCTGGCCGGGGCGCCAGCTGATCAGTGTCTGCAAGCTGGTGGCTCCCAAGTTCAGGTTGGGGGGTGAGGCGAGGGTCTTACACGGGTTTGTCCCCATTCCCCCCTCCCCCACCCCCTCAGTTTTAAAAATCTGGGTCACGGAAAACCCCTTGCGGTCGTCCCCCCTCGACTCGCCTTTAAACCCAGGAGGGGGACAAAATTTTTGAGTGTGCAAAACCATCCCTCCTGTCCGCACGTAGAAGGTCACAGTGTTTGGCCCTTTCTTGGGCTGCGCCCTTTCATCACTCTGAGTTTTGCGTGAGGAGGTGTTTGGGGGGGCCCGCCCTCTAGTCTTTTGGTAAACCCTTGTTTGTCTGTAGGGGTTTGAAGTAAAAACCTGAAAAGCAGTATTTGACTAGTATTTCCAGGGTGTTAAAGTTCTTTGCCAGCCCAGTCCATGCTTTCTGGTCCACATGTACAGGAGCAATGGGCTGTGGGACCCAATTGGAGTGGAACACCTTCCCCAAAATTTTATCTCCTGCGCTCGGACGGGAGAAACCCCCGCTTCCAGCCTGGACCAGCTGGTAGGGACCTGCGGTCAGGGGGGACATGTTGCCCGGGGATAACCCCGGTATTTTCCGTGAGATTTTCCCAACCCCCTTTGGAAACTCCTCTGAACTCTGCGTTTTTTACGGCTTTCTAAATTCACGCTGGAAAAGAAAGGACCCCACACTGGCCCCGTGAAGCCAGATGAGTTTGGGCCCCCCGCCCCGATGCGGTGAAAAAGGGTTTGGCGAAAGGGGAAAAACTCGTTTGGTGAAAACAGGGCTTTTACTCCAGAAGGGGCTTGCGTCCCAGAAATTTCCCAAAGGGCGTGAGTCCCCACCCTTTTCCACCCCGGGGGGGGGCCCTATTTTGAGTCACCTTGAAGTACGATAAGTGAGTCGGTGGAGTCGAAAATGTAAACCAGCAGATATAGAGACCCCTGAGCCAACCCCCTTTTTGAACGAGGCTTCTCAGGTGGAAAACCGGTTCCTCTGGAAAAAGGGGCCAAAAGGTACCTTCCAGGCTCCTTTAAACTAAACAAAATGCCCCTCCCTGATAAAAACCTTTGGGTGCATTTTTCCCATGGCTTTCGGGCCCCTTTCCCCCTGGTTTGTTTCCTTCCTCCCATCGAAACCCCCAACCAACAAATTTTGGTACCCTGGTGCTCCCCTGATAAAAGGTCCCGGGCCGATGCCATGGCATCCTGCCTGGCCCTCCTCAGCTTGTTAGGATCGAAAGCCCAGGTACGACATTTTTGGGGGAGAGGGGGGCCGTCAGCGAAAATTTTTCCCTTTGGGGGAAAATCCAAAACCCCAAGGGCAGAAAAGCAGAAAGTGGGGGGAAAAGGGTCAAAAACCGGATGCTTGCCAGCGCCGGGTTTCCCCGGCCTGGCTTGTGTTTCTTCTTGCGGGTTTCCCCTGCCCAAATTTTTACTGCATAACAATGGGGCCAGGGACCCCAGCCCCTCCCTGAGCGGGCTTTTTACCATAGGGGAAAGCCTCCTGTTGCTCCGGGCCCTCTTTCCTCTGAGTGGCAGGGTGAACGACTCCCCCGCCCCAATCCCCCAAATCCTGGTGTTTCTTCGGCCGGGCCCCCGGGAAAACATCTGCCCCTGCAGTCAAGACGTCGGCCCTTTTCATCTTTCTTTTCTGCTTCTTCACTTAGCCTCCCCCTTCCAACTGTTTTCCCTCTTTGTGCTTTTCCATTGGTCTTTTCGTCTATTCTTGTTCCCCCTGTCATCATTTTTTGCACTCTCCTCCCCAACTTTGACCCCTCGGGTATTAAAAGCCCTCCGGGTTTTAAAGTAGGGATTTTGGGCTGGCCGGGGGGCAGTCCCACTGACGTGTGTTTCTCGCGGGCACAGTTTGGGGTTTGGGGGGAGATGGGATTCCTGGTCCTTCCCAAGGAAGATCGTGTGAGGGCAGGCCCGTTTGTCAAACAGCCCCGTCCTATTTTTCTCCACGAATGCCTTTACTGCTTTAGTTCTCTGTCTCCCCACCCTTCACTAACCTTCTTCCAAAAAATTTTCTATCCTTTTTGGTCACCCCCCCCCACCCGGGCCAAAAACAAACCCCTGGGGTGCAAATGGGGGTTTGATTTTTTCCAACTGGGGGAAGCCCCCATGGGGGTCAGATCCTTCGCAAGTCTCTCACTGGGTAAACCCCCCCTTGGGCAACAACCCCCCCGGATGCCGCTGAGTTTTTTTGGAGAAGGATTCCCCTCTTTTAAACGCGCCGCGATACGTAGGGAAATTTACTCCCCAGCAAACTCTGGGCCACCGCCCAAAAAAAGGGGGCCCAAATTGGGGTCCCCAAAAGGGTCTGTCCCAGTTGCGGGGTTTGACCCCCCTTGGTTTTTCAAGGAGAAGCCATCCCGAAAAAAAACGATCAAGAATTGGGTAATAGGTTTCAAATGAAGCCGACTTTGCGGGGGTAAGCTATGTTTTGCCTAAAATATAAAAAATCCCCTTTTTTGAAGCCCAAAGTGCTCAAACCAAAAAGTTTTAAAAGGGGGCAAACCAAACCCTTTTAAAAAATTTAATTTTAATAAGAAAACCTTTCCCGCCCCAAATTTTGAAATAAAAATATATTTTCCCCTTTTATTGGGCCCCACGGGGGGTACCCTAAAAGTCCCCCATGTCGTGGAGCAAACCCCCCTTGAAGGCGGTTTCCTTTGGGAAATTTTTTTGAAACTTTGGGGCATGGTGGAGAAAAGGGTTTTTTTTACACAGATAATAGTTTGGGAAAATTTCAAATTAAACATTCCACCCCTTGGGTGAAATCCCCCAGTCCAGGATAAAGCTAACCAAACTGATCACACCAGAAGCCCCGACAATGGTAATGTACGGGGAAATTTTAAACTGACAAACCCTGTTTTTAAACCCGCGACAATAAGCTCCTTTCCCTTTAAATTTTCAGCATCCCTCATGTCTGCCAGGAAGGGCCCGCTGAATCCATTCCCGGAAATGATGATCCTTGGGAAAGTACTTTGTCAAAGGTTTGGGCCCAAGGGGCGAGGGGGGAGCAACAATACTTTTTTACCCAAATAGGGGGCTGACTGTCCTTTTTTCCCCCAAAAACTCGTTTCGGTAGGAAGCCTTTTCCCCCCCCCCATTCCCTCCCCGGTTTAACGATTCCGAGTGAGAGGCCCCTTCTTTAAGGCTTCTAAGGTTTTCTGAAAAAAATACAATTGTTAAAAAAAACCAAACCTTTCTGGGGCAAGTTAATTTCATTCAAAAAGGCTGAAAATGTTTTGCCAGATGGGGAGAGAGAGGAATTGAAATTTCTTTTCCCAGACATTTTTAGCGAACTTTCGTAAAATCTCGGAGGAATATTGCAAAACTCCAAACCTTGATCTCTGCAATACGGGGCACGATTTTCCCCGTGGAGCCAAACCCCAAATTGTGTGGAAGAGGGGAAAGGGCTTTATGTTCACTTCCCATTTCCCCCACGAAGTAAATTGAACCCCTCTGGTTTAAAAAGGGCGACCTCGGATGAAATTTACAACTTGAACACAGACAGACATAAGTTTTTTTGAGGTAAAGGGGGCAACGTCGCAGCCAAAGCATGGCGTGGGAAAACACCTTTTCCATGATGAAACGGGGACCCCCTTTACCAAATCAAAATAAAACCAGACCTATTCCCCATTTTTGGCTGGGGCCCCCATCTGTGGGAGACGGCTCTTATTTCCTACTTGATCTGATGTTTTTCCCCAAAAAACTGTCCCAAAAGGTTTTGGAATCATCCCCTGCCCTTTATCCCTCGTTTTTCAATGCCTCGCAGAAAAGGAATTAATCTTAAATTTTCCCACCCTTTAATACCCGGTTTTTACAAAATCAGTTTTAAATCGTTTGGAAAAAAAATCACTTGATTCATCCCAAAGCAGACGATTCGGATGAACTGGGCCCTTTAAACTCCTGAAAAAAAATTGATCCAATCGGTATGTCCCCCAGCTCATATTGCAAAAATCTCCAGGGAATTACATCAAATTTGGGCAAGGCACTTTTTTCATCTTTTGGCTTCCTTGGGTTTCCCCAAAAACCAAATTTACCACCGAATGGTGCAAAGGCCAGGTTTAAAATAAAAGGTTTTTTCCCGGGGCCGGGAAAAATTTAGCTTCTCCCTAAAGCCCGGGTATGCCACCTCATAGGGGAAGGGTTGCCCGGGAAGGGGGTTTCTGCACTGGGGTTGAATCCCAAAATGGGGCAGTGGGGCCTTTCTGGTCTATCTAGCCCTCTTTACTTGCGGGGCCCGATAGTTGTTCCTGTTCTGCGCTGGATGCTTCCCCTGGTGTTCTCAGAGTCTTTGCAGGTTAAATTTTTAGTTTTAAAAAATGAAATGGCAGGGCATACCGTGTGCCCGGTTGGTTTCCCCCACGATCATCCAGGGGGTGCAGTGAAGCCCTTTCGTGAATATTCATCACTCCATTTGCGGGTCTTTGGCATTGCAAAATTTCACCCAAAACCATGGGCAAAAACAAAGAAGTGTTTTGCAAAAAAAACCCCCCTAAAAAAAATAGACATTTTTACCTTTCCCAAAAAAATTTTAATTTATTTGGGGTTTGCCCCTAGGTAAAAGTTCCCCCCCCCCCAAAAAAAAAAATAAAAAAATTGGAATTTAAAAAGGGGTTAAAGAAATTTATTTTAAACCCGAGAAAAAAACAAAAACACAGACGCCCCTTTTATTATTCCCCCTTTGGGGGTAAGGTGTGATAAAAAAATAATATGTGTACAATTTTATAGTCAAAACCCAAAGATATTTTTTTTTAAAAAACTGCTGAAAAGTTTTAAAGTTTTGGGAGGGCTCCCAAACCTTTTCCGGCAAATTTGATTGGTGCATGTTTTTAAAAAGCGTCCACAATACATTCCCTCTATAAAACCCAAAAGATGGGGACACATTTAAGAGAAAAGAGAGGAAGGGGAGAGAGAGGGGGAGAGGAGATAAAATAGAGAAGAGAAAAGAGAGAGGGGGAAAAAAGAGGAAGAAGAGGAGAGGAAAAGGGGGAAGGGGAGAGAGGGGGAGAGAGAGAGGAGGAGAGAGAGAGAGAGAGAGAAGAGAGAGAAGAGGGGAGAGAGAGAAGAGAGAAGAGAAAAGAAGAGGGGGGAGAGAGAAAGGGGAGAGAGAGATTTATGGAGGGGGTTTTGACGAATGATGAAAAATTATGCCTTTCCCAAAGGTGGTTCCCGTATTACTTTGGAAAATTTTAAGTTAAAGTAAATCGTCCCAAACCATTTTTATTATTCCTGATTTTAATGCAATCAAATAAAAGCCATTAACGAGTAAAATCAAAAAATACCCTCGTTTCTTTTTGTATCCATTTAGCCGGTTTTTTAAAAAATCCGCAATCCCAAAAACTGCAAATTTTCCCCCAGTTCTCAAAAAAAACATCAAGATTTTTCAGACGGGGGCAGGCTCAGGCCCCCGTGAAAAAAAATAG
>JACEEZ010002015.1:47500-62500 GCA_016584305.1 Chionoecetes opilio | reverse complement strand
GTACATACTCCAAACGCCCCATTCCCCTCAAACATGAAAAAAGTTATGGTTAATGGCTGGTCTAGGGCTGACTGACAGAGGTTCTCAAACTTTTTGGTCTGCGACGTCTCCAAAAGATTTCGAAAGATTTGCGACCCACCCCTTACCAAAGATCCGACAATCTGACACAAATGCGCACACACACACACACACACACACACACACACACACACACACACACACACACAACGCAACACAACACATACACACTCTCTCTCTCTCTCTCTCTCTCTCTCTCTCTCTCTCTCTCTCTCTCTCTCTCTCTCTCTCTCTCTCCTCTCTCTCTCTCTCTCTCTCTCTCTCTCTCTCTCTCTCTCTCTTCTTTCACGCACACACACACTCCTTATCGTAAAATTATAAGTAGGCTATATTCGCTTAACACGCCTCCGTGGTTTAGTGGCTAGCGCGCAAGCTACGAATCTGCGGGCCCTGGTTCGTATTCGGGCCAGGACAGTCGGCGTGCAGCCCTATCAGCTGTTCATCCTTCCTTTCGGGGTTGGTCGATAAATGTTTACCTCGGTAAACCTGGGGAAGGTAACTGTGGTAACCCGTATGTCATACTAGTTAGGTTACACTAGGTTGTCACCCACCAAAGGCTCAAGGTCTAATGCTACGGAGATGAGCACCGAGGTCACGCGCCGCATAGCGTTTGCACTCATCTTTACCTATATTCGGTACGTCATAGATATATCAATAATACCGTATTCAGTGCAATTTATGTTCTATATTCTTTTAATGTATTTATTTACCTATGTATCTATTAACTTATCTATTTGTTTGATTCCTTTACTTGAAACTGCAAAACTGGGCACATTGGAGACATTTCAATTGGTACAGTTTGGTTTCTATTTTATTTTATTTGCGCTAAATCTGATGTGTTTATATTTTTTGCTCTGAAATTTCAGCAAGCCATTATGGTTAGGAAACATTCACCTACGTAAGGCATCATCATCATGACCATCATCATCACTACTACTATTACTACTACTACTAGTACTGCTACTACTACTACTACTACTACTACTACTACTACTAACTACTACTACTACTACTACTACTACCACCACTACTGTATACTTCTACCACAATAAATGGAACAGCATCAACAACCACCACTATAACACTCTGTTCAAGAACGTTTGAGCCAAATTTTCCTCCCCCGAGGAGGAGCATGTCAAGCCAGCTTCGCTGTGGCCTCTTATTGGTTGACGGAATTCAGTGGAAAGCGTGCATCCTACAGTCCTCCGTTGTTTCTTTAACAACTCACCATAGATTTGCTTTGAGTGCATGAAAGTTCTTAATTCACCATCGTTAGTAAATGTGTTATCACATGGACACAAAAGTAAGTCAGATACTCTTCATGAAGACAAGATATTGAGAAGGAAATATAATGACTCGTAAAATTCTGAGTGAGGGACGAGGTGAAGAGGGTCATCTGGAGGCGCAGTAACCTTTTTGACGTCAAACAAGCAAACCCTTAACTTGACCGGTTCCGAACTACCCTTAATGACCGCACGCCTGAGGCTCCCCACCAGGCCTTGCCTTGAGGCGGTATAGCAGGTCACAGGGGAAAAGACGGGAGAGAGAGAGAGAGAGAGAGAGAGAGAGAGAGAGAGAGAGAGAGAGAGAGAGAGAGAGAGAGAGAGAGAGAGAGAGAGAGAGAGAGAGAGAGAGAGAGAGAGAGAGAGAGAGAGAGAGAGAGAGAGAGAGAGAAGAAAAAAAAAAAAATGATTCAATGATGTTTCTCCTTCCTCCTCTTCTTGATGTCATAATCCATCATAAGCTTTAGAAAATGACGAATAACTAGGGGAGCGAGGTCATTAAGTAGAGATATATAATATTGATTTTTCTATTATTTATATAACTTTTTTCTGGCCGTACGTGTGTGTGTGTGTGTGTGTGTGTGTGTGTGTGTGTGTGTGTGTGTGTGTGTGTGTGTGTTGTGTGTGCTTGACGTGGGTCAAAGTCACAATTAAGGGATTAACAGGGGCATATGGGAGGGCAGACCGATGCCTGAGAGTGAAGGGTGGGGATGAGTTTATTTAGTGTACATTTTGACGTCAAACCTTCCATCACGCCCCATCACACCATCACCCAATTAAGAGGGAACCAGGGCTTGACAAGCTTCACCTCGGGGTAGGTGCGTGTGGCTCTAGCGTTCTTGAACAGAGTATACCACTACTGTTGTTTATGCTCTATCTAATCTTATCCGATTGTCTTTGCCTCATGTTTACCACCTCCCTTCCTCCTCCTCCTCCCCCTTCTCTTCCTCACTTCCACCCCCTCCAACCCCCCACTCTCCCTTCCTCCCTCCATCGATCCATTCATCTGTCCCTCCTCTCCTTTTCATCGCCATTTCCTTCCTCTTACCCCTGACAGTTTATATTATTTTATTTTTGTGTCATGCTTGTCACGTCATTGCCACCCAATTTTGTTGCCTCGCAAGCTACGCTTATATAATATGACGATGATGATGGCTGTAATATTGATAATAAGGCTGGTGATAAGAAAAATAATTACAATGATTATGTTCAATTCACCACCATGATTATAATTACTACTAACATTACCGCTATTAATACTACTTTTTCAATTACTACTACTACTACTATCACTACTACTACTAGTGATAACAGTAATGATAGTATATGATGTTAACAGTGATAACGATAAGGCATTTAAAACTGCTAATGACATCATGCTCTTATTAGTAAGATAATCAATATGTATCATGATTTTATCAGCTTTTTATTTGAGATATGGCCCTGATATATCCTATAACGTTACCTTCTGACCTAAAAAAAAAAGATGAGCAAGTGTGATTATTAACGATATGGATGTTTCGCTTAAAAAATATAATGTAATTTTTGTATGGATATGTCTTGACTATTGACGTTATCTAGTTGTATTCATCTAGTTGTATTTTACAGGGCCAGAGCAACGCTCGTATGGCCCCGTCTCCATATCAACATTTATTTTTCTCATTCATCCTTAATGTTGGCCGAAACCACCACCCCGGTAGGCGGGTCACAAACCTCCGGCTAACACCCGGTACTCATTCACTGCTAGGTGGACAGGGGCTCGGGTTTTAAGAAGACCGCCCGTCTGTCTTCGCTCCGCCCGGGGATCGAACCCGGGACTTCTCGGTTGTGAGCCGAGCGTGCTAACCCTTACACTACGGAGTTCCCTATGGTGTGTGTGTGTGTGTGTGTGTGTGTGTGTGTGTGTGTGTGTGTGTGTGTGTGTGTGTGTGTGTGTGTGTGTGTGTTAGGCACCCGTACGCACTCTCGGGTAAGGCCCGGTTCACACTTCACGTTTTTGCTACGTGCGTCTTGTTATCGTGACGTCACCGTGACGTCACAATGACATTACCTCGTCCCACTCCCGCTCGCTCTTATCAGAAAACATTGCAGTATAAAACCGCCTTGCTTTCCTTACTTCCTCCCTTTTGTACCCTATGACACACCTATTACTCCCTTCATTATATCCCCCTTCACTCCCTGCCCTACCTATATAGCGCTACAATCCCTGACAACAGGCTATTGCAAAGGTTACAAGTGGATTCTGTATAGCGGGGGCCACAGGTGTTGCCACATATCGCAGTCGTGGCGCTATTTTTCAAGTCACTAATAATTACTACCTATTGCACGGCCTGTAGAAGGTGTTGTTGGCGTAGCGTGAGGCTGTAGGAAGGATGGTATATAGTAGCTACTAGAGGGGCACGTGAGAGGGTTAGAACTAGAGAACACGAGAAATAACGCAGGAAAATACACGGAGGTAGTGGTGTTGGTGGAGGTTACATTCAAGCAGCGTTGCCGCTGATCCGCCTTCAAGCAGCGGGGCACAATATTTTCACATCATGTATGTCTTCCATTACTAATATTGTCTTCCAGAATCACTGATAATAAATATATTTTAAATTAGACCTTGGAAACAGCATTATTTTGATATTGCAAAACTTAGTTACGTATAATGTTCTATAAATTGTGGCACCACCGCTCCCGCATTCTGGAGAAAGCTCGCCAAAAGAATTGGCGGCTCCGAATCTTGGAGCCTCGAGACGCACGTCTTTCAAGGTCACACAAGCAGGAAGTGACGTCACGGTGACGTCACGATGACGTCACGTTGACAAGACGCACGTAGGAAATACGTGTAGTGTGAACCCAAAGCCGTCTGTATGTAAAAGCCTGCGCCTGGGAGCGCGGGATGGACGTGACGTCAGTAGCAGAGTCTGCTCCGCGAGTCAGTAGGAGCCGAGCTTTCAGCATGTGAGGATGTACGGGCGGTATAAGATATACTGTTATCTTTGGAAATGTTTGTTCTATAATATTATCAAATAAAAACCCGTAAAACACACTAAAGACATGCCATTATGAGACTCTCAAGAAATATGCATGAACTTAAACTCTTCGCCATTTAATATTTTGCTCGAAAACATTTTACATGGAGAAATTCAATAGAAGCGGAATTTAATTAGCTTTCCATTGATATATTTTGTTTTCTGCTAAATGAATTAGAACCATACATACATTAGCGTTAACTAAATAAATAACATCATCAATCGGGAAAAATTACCCGATTTCATGATCTTTTTAGTTAGTTAACGCTAATTTATGTATGGTTCTAATTCATTTAGCAGAAAATGAAATATAGCAATGGAAAGCTAATTAAATTCCGCTTCTATTGATATTCTCCATGTAAAATGTTTTTGAGCAAAATATTAAATGGCGAAGAGTTAAAGTTCATACATATTTCTTGTGAGTCTCATAATGGCCTTTCTTTAGTCTGTTTTACGGTTTTTTATTTGATAATATTATAGAACAAACATTTCCGAAGATAACAATATATCTTTTATACTGATAAACATATATTAGGTACGAAATTACCCGATTTCATGATGTTATGTATTTAGTTAACGCTAATTTATGCATGCTGCTAATTCATTTATCAGAAAACAAAATATAGCAATGGAAAGCGAATTAAATTCCGCTTCTATTGATATTCTCCATGTAAAATGTTTTCGAGAAAAATATTAAATGGCGAAGAGTTTAAGTTCATGTGTATTTCTTGAGAGTCTCATAATGGCATTTCTTTAATATGTTTTACGGGTTTTTATTTGATAATATTATAGAACAAACATTTCCGAAGATAACAATATATCTTTTATACTGATAAACATATAATTAGGTAGGTAAACTTGTCATCTCGGTGGCCTCGTACAGACGCCGTCCGTGACGTCATCAATCTGAGGCGCAGGCCTTTACATACAGACGGCTTTGTGTGAACCCCGCATAAGCCGTCCTTTCGTCACCTTAAAATTTATGTTTCAACTCGCGCCTTTTATCCAAGTATGGGCAGACATGACGCAAAAGCTTGAGAGCAGGTAGCATCAAGGCAAATGTTGGTACTCTGACTATTTATATATATATATATATATATATAATATATATATATATATATATATATATATATATATATATAATATATATATATATATAATATATATATATATAATATAATATATATATATTATATATATATATATATATATATATATATATATATATATATATATATATATTATATATATATATATTATATATATATATATATATAATATATATATATATATATATATATATATATATATATATATATATATATATATATATATATATTATATATATATAATATATATATATATATATATATATATAATATATATATTATATATATATATATATTATATATATAATATAATATTATATATATATATATATATATATATATATATATATATATATATATATATATATTATATATATATATATATATATATATATATATATATATATATATAATATTTTATATATTATATATTATATATATATATATATAGGGGTGTTTATCTCTATTCCTATCGACTCCCTTGGCGTGTATGTATGTTAATACCTTTATTTGATCCTTGAGAGCTGTATTTAGCCCCTTAAAAAAAAATTCCCTACGAACTTTATTTTACTCTTCAGTATCTTTAAGGAATACCTTTGTATTTTATCCCTGGGAACTTTATTTAACTATATATGTTACTCGTAAGAACGTAATTTTAGGTCTAAAAAAACTTTAAACTTTATTTTACCGTATATCGTTATCTTATCTCATCCTTATGAATCTATCCTTATTCACAAGAACTCTATTTAACGCTCTTAAGAATTCATTAGACTGCATCTTACTTTATATAATGCAGAGGAAGAAAATCGAAAGAAAAAATTTACTGACATCCTCCTATCCTTCTCATACGCCCCCTTTCTGCCTCTCATACACTCATACACACCATTTAACCCTCACACACACACACCACCTAACCCACACACACAGACACGCCCTCCAACACTCACACTCTTCTCCCTGGCACCCGAGGGCTCATATCCATGCCTGTGCCGCTCTCGGGTTTCCTCGTGACGTCCACGTTGTTCGGTGATGGACGACTGACGAAACATGCGGGGCAGAGGGGCTATTTACGGGAAGAGAGCGTTACCTTGTCTCATCCACCTTTCGTTACCTCTTCGCACACCCATTTTCTTGCTCTTTATAACAAGTTATGTCCTCTATAATTCGCAGTTCTCACTTCGTTTCTTTTTTCTTCTTCACTACATAAGTTTTACCTTTCTCATTGTTTCTCATGTTATGCACGACCTCAGCACAACAACAGTGTAACCGGAAGTAAAGTGGGACCCTTGTACACCTCGTTAGCCTATCCTTGTCCCTATCTTTGATAAGCGTTAAATTAAATACGAGCAGCGTTGAATACTGTGTGGGAAATAAGTTTATGGAACGCTTGTACCTGTAGGTAGATAATATGTAGTACTTTTTAATTGCATTCTCGCACTCTTAATTGATAAATTTTATCATCATATATCAATTTTGCCATCGCTTCCTGTCCTTGCCAGCTAACAGGTGTCCTAGACTTCACATTAACATCATCTGAGGAAAGAATACAAATACAGGCTCAGGAAGGTCATAGAAGGACATGATCTATCAAGCAAAGTGCCCAAAAAAGAGCATAGCACAAGTGCATTCCTGGAATAAGAAAAAAAAATATAGCTACTGTCATTACGATAATGAATATAAAAAAAGATCCAAGGAGGTACCTGTGTTGAAAGATCAATTAATGCGCCGCAGCAGTGTCTTAATTTTTTTTTCTTGCCATGATTCCTGGCTTACCCTTGCTGGCGTGGCCTCGAAGCGTGGCTAGGGAATACCACACACTTGTCGGCAAGCTCACTACTGCTCACTTAATAAGACTAACAAGCAAACGATTGTGCCCGGAGTAACATCAGGAGGAAGACATAATATCTACATGGAGGATGCAGTGACCTTTTTTCCGGTCTAGCACTGAATGTTGAGGTAAATAAATGGAAATAATCATATAAGTTACGTGCTTTATGCTCTTATGTCTCCTACGATTTTGAACTTCAGCGTTTGGTCGTGCCATCAGTTACATATACGTAATTCAAATTCACTGCTAGTTCTCCGGGTTGAACCACTTCCCCTGGCTGATGTAATATCTGGCGTTCTGAAGCGCGTGTGTCAAGTGGTGGGATCGCGGCGGCCATGGCTAGTGTGTATAGGGGATGATGGCCTTGGGGTGTTTATTTACATCGGAAATGCGAGCGGGAACGATACGCCTCATACACTGTTGTCATACATCGGGGAAGAATACGGAAGGAACGTTTTGGTGCATGTAAATAATTATCGGCTTTGAGTTTTCACTTGTGTGGTTTTGATGATTTAATATCAATGTTTGTTTGGATGTGTCACGTGTGTTGTGCATGTGTGGGGTTGGAAAATGACGGTGCGACGACAACATTTTCCTTTCACGGTGGATATTTGACGGTGTGTGTGCGTGTGCGTGTATGTGTGTCATTCATTCTCCCATGGTCTTGTCCATGCGAGTCGGACTCGCAATCTCCTACGGGGAGGCGGTAGCAGAGTGGTTAGCGTCTCTGAGTGGCGTTCTCGGTGACCCGAGTTCGATCTCGAGTGAGAACCCCCCAAAAAATCCCATTAAAATCTTTCTGCATCTTCGAGTGGCCAAAGAACATCCACATCCTGCCCATTAGCTCTACCTTCGATTGCGGGTGCAACGGAGGACACAGGGGGGCGGCATGAGCCTTTAATCACAGGCGTCACTATAAAAAAATCCTGTCTGCGCCACCACGGGCGAGGGCCAACCATCACAGCCCTCAAGTGAACCTCCAGGACCTACCATCCGAGAGCCCTGGAGGTCACTGCCTACAGGCGCTATAGGCATAAACGTAAGAAAAAAAAAGAGAGAAAAAAGTTTAATCCTCCCGGTGCGAGTTTGGGGCTCATTATTACCGTAATGGGTAATGATCCAAATCTTTGGGTAATGCTGGGACCTTACACACTACACACCCCTATTCCCTTGTTCAAGGGGTACAGTAACCGCCCGAATTTGTCAGTGAAAATTCCCCGTGAGCGAGCGAGGATTCGAACCGGCTAACCACAGAATGGCAGGCCAACGCTTTATATACTTGACCATCATGACGGGGACATCGCGCGTGTGTGTGTGTGTGTGTGTATTCATCTAGTTGTATTTTACAGGGCCAGAGCAACGCTCGTATGGCCCCGTCTCCATATCAACATTTTTATCATTCATCCTTAGTGGTTAGTGTTGGCCGAAGCCACCACCCCGGGAGGGGGTCACAAACCCCCGGCTGACACCCGGTACCCATTCACTGCTGGGTGGACAGGGGCTGGGGTTTTAAGGAAACAGCCCATATGTTTCCGCTCCGCCCGGGGATCGAACCCGGGACTTCTCGGTTGTGAACCGAGCGTGCTAACCACTACACTACGCAGCACCCCTGTGTGTGTGTGTGTGTGTGTGTGTGTGTGTATGTGTGTGTGTGTGTGTGTGTGTGTGTGTGTGTGTGTGAGAGAGAGAGAGAGAGAGAGAGAGAGAGAGAGAGAGAGAGAAGAGAGAGAGAGAGAGAGAGAGAGAGAGGAGAGAGAGAGAAGAAGAGAGAGAGAGAGAGAGAGAAAAAAAAAACCATTAAACACAGTCAACGTGTTTTATTTTCATGTGTACATAGGCTACATATGAAGAATAATAGCAATGAACATAAGAAATCGTAAAAAATCTTTTTCTGTCTGTCCCATTTTGGTGTCGGTTGTGGCGTGAGGGCTTTCCCCTACAGTTTACAGTCACTCTACACCATCACTTCCTATAATAGTATTGGATTAAAACAAAGTTTTTCTTTATTAATGTAACTAATAATTGTCTGCTGTTCGTTGATGTTATTATTTTTTTTTTATCTGTGTGGGATAAGGGAGGTGAAATTATTAAGTTCTTTTTACGTCTTCCTAGTTTCTTAGCGCGCGCGCACACACACACACACACACACACACACACACACACACACACACACACACACACACACACACACACACACACACACACACACACACACACACACACACACACACACACACACACACACACACACACACACACACACACACACACACACACACACACACACACACACACACACACACACACACACACACACACACACACACACACATTTTTTTTGCATTTTTTCTCTTTCTCTGACGCTTTACTTCTCTCTCTTCCTTTCTTCCTTCCCTTCTCAGTTTTTCATCCTCACACCCTTCTCTCTTCCCTTCCTTCCACTCTTTCCTTCCCTGCTCAACACCTCTTTCTTCTATCCATGCTTCACACAAATCTCTGCGTTGCCTGTCAAAACAGCAATAATTGACAATACAACAAAACCACATTCATGGTTATCCATACAATATCATCTTAGAGGTCAAATTTGGATACCTATTCGATTGTAAAGGAAATTTCTTATTGGATCTTTGTCCTTAGCTATTTCAGCACTGGAGAGAGAGAGAGAGAGAAGAGAGAGGGGAGAGAGAGAGAGAGAGAGAGAGAGAGAGAGAAGAGAGAGAGAGAGAGAGAGAGAGAGAGAGAGAGAGAGAGAGAGAGAGAGAGAGGAGAGAGAGAGAGAGAGAGAGAGAGAGAGAGACGGTGGAACTGACTTTACTCTCCTTCCCTCCTCCTCCCATCCTTCTTCCTTCCTTCCCTCTCCTCCACCCTCTGGCGTACCTCAAGTTGGGTGATTTACACACGCTCTAATCACCGGTGTTGAAGGATGGCGTCTTGGAAGAGTCATTGCGTGTCGGGGGTTTGGCGGCGTGCGTAACTGGATGGTTGTGCCTGGCGGCGGGTGTGGAGAGCAAGGGTGCCGCGGTAGGTCATGGGATGCGCCGTACAGAGGGAACCACTGCTACAAAGACGTGTATTCTGCAATCGTTAAAAGTGGCTATTAACTCGGTTTTTCTACAGCTATTTGTATGTCTGTTGAAGGGAATAGGGGCTTTTAAAAGACGTTAACAGTGTTTATTAACCATTACATCTTCGTCTTTAGAGGGAAATGAGAGCATAAAACAGATTTTACTCAGCCGATTCATAGCTGATAATAATTGAGTGATGACACGCAGGTCTTGGAGGATACAGATGGGAAGGGTAGCGTGGCGTTCCCTTATGAAGTCTGTGAAGGTGTCTCATTATTGACAATGTGGTGTGGGATAATGTCCATCCGTGGGGTCATGTCCACCCTTTATAGTGCTGTTTCTTTATAAGCTCGTTTTTTTCAGTCACATTGCTTAAGCTTTTTCAGTGGGTATCTACGTAAAGGGCAGTGTTTCATGGTCCAAACGTGTCACAGTCACAACAAACTCAATTTGTCGAAACTGAAACATATCGCAAGGAAAATAAGATTACTACTTTACCCTGAGTTCAACCGCGTAATTAAGTATAATTTGGCATCAGAATTAATGAAGAATCACCACACCTTTAAAATATAATATATCCGATATTGTCAACCTGATAACCGTGGACGGAAGTCAACACCGGTGTCATCGCTGGGGAGGGGTAAAATTTCTGATTTGCAACGTAATTTACGATTTGTGTTGACTTTACCTTAATGTGAGCAGGAATAGGGATTTTTGTATGTAGAAATTGCAAACGAATGACACGATATACGTATAAAGGTTACAGAAGTGAATTACAACACGTGCAGTGCGTCCCTGGTAATTTGTGCATCATTGAGTACGAATCGATTTATTTCTTACCGAAAAGAATATCTTGCTAACATTTATAGGGTCAGTTTATCATGCAACACTGTGTTAATCACGTGTTACCGTGCACGCAATGTCATTAGCAGGCGCTGTGTCTTCAGAATATGCATTCTGTGTAGAGTTCAAGTATTTGTTGATGGATGGCAGAAGTACTCATGTGACAACATATTTTGACAATTTTCATCGCTTTGCTCGAGTCAAAGAAGATTCAGGCTTTGTGTATCCGAAAGTTGCAACATAACAATACAAGGTGTCATCATGACGAAATAATTTGTTTATATACTGGTATAATATATAACACAAGTATGTAGTATACGTCAATAACGAACATAAGTTGTGGCTGTGTCATGAATATATTTCTATTGATCGATGGTTTTGTGACAGGTGATGATATATTAAACGCTGCTCTTTGTGTAGATACCAACTAGAAAAAGTAGTAATAATGCATAGAACAAATGAAAAGTATTGACGTGCTAAACCCTCGGCAAAGTGCATCTACTACTATACTACTGCTGCTATTATTATACACCTACTACTACTACTTATACTACTACTACTACTACTACTACTACTACTACTACTACTACTACTACTACTACTACTACTACTACTACTACTACTACTACTACTACTACTACTACTACTACTACTACTACTACTACTACTACTGCTGCTACTACTACTACTACTACTACTACTACTACTACTACTACTACTACTACTACTACTACTACTACTACTACTACTACTACTACTACTTCTATTATCAATAAAAAGCAATAATACTGACACAGTACAACTTAAGTATAAGGAAAATATAGTGCACGAAACATATCGTTAGCTAACGTATAATATATTTGGCAACCACTTCAGTGTTCTGTCATGATATTATTTGACTATTAACTCGAGTGTTTAGAAGGTGTTGCCATTTGAGCCATCATTTTGCATTTCTCACAGAACCCATGCATGTATAGGCCTAGTATCTGTATCATACAAAGTTAGTTTGTGGTACGGTTCAGCGACGCGCAAACACACACACACACACACACACACACACACACACACACACACACACACACACACACACACAAATATATATATACTTGGGTACTCCGTAGTGTAGGGGTAGCACGCTCGGTTCACAACCGAGAAGTCCCGGGTTCGATTCCCGGGCGGAGCGGAAAACAGATGGGCTGTTTCCTTAAAACCCAAGCCCCTGTCCACCCAGCAGTGAATGGGTACCGGGTGTTAGCCGGGGGTTTGTGACCCGCCTCCCGGGGTGGTGGCTTCGGCCAACACTAAGCACTAAGTGATGAATGATAAAAATGTTGATATGGAGACGGGGCCATACGAGCGCTGCTCAGGCCCTGTAAAATACAACTAGATGAATACAACTAGATGAATACACACAGGGGAGGCGGTGGCCGAGTAGTTAGCGTCTTGGAGTGGTGAGCTCGATGTTCCGAGTTTAGGGATCAATGGCATAGATTCGGCAATCCTGCCGGGGGCAAGCAACTCTTTCGGCCATCTTTAACATGGTCGACAAGAGCCTGGGAGGTAAGCACAAAGTCTTGAGTTCAAGTCCCACCAAGGAGCAACTGTAAATCCATCGTCGAGTGGCCGAAGAAACCCGCATGCTACATTCGTGTTCTTTCGACTGCGACTTCAAGTGCGGAGAGAAAACACCAGGTGGCAGTATGAGCCTAAACTGAGGGTTGACCATCATAGAAAATGGACCTTCACCTATCATCACAGATGTCACTATGAAAATTCAGCCTGCGCCACCAACGGGCGAGGGCTAACCATCACGACCCTCCAGAATGTGCCGGGCCAACCACCTGAACCCTCAAAGATAAACATGATAGCCTACAGGCGCTATAGGCTTCAACGTAAAAAAAATTATGCAAAATAAGGTCTGGAACAGGGGTTAGCAGTCTTTTCCTGTATGTGAACCATTTTGGGGCAGCTGCTGTATCTGTGGTCCATCATCTATATTTCCAAGAATTAGACAACATAGCAACACCCACACTTTTACTAAAGACTGGACGCAAGATTAGATACTTAACAAAAAATAATCTAATTATCTGTTGCCTTTATTATTTATACAACATTGAATTGGAAAAAGGATAGCATAATGTATAAATTTATCACAATTTTCATTATTCATTCCATATATATATATTATATATATATATATATATATATATATATATATATATATATATATATATATATATATATATATATATATATATATATATATATATATATAATATATATATATATATATATATATATATATATATATATATATATATATATATAGTTTATTATTATTTTTTTCCTCCATGAGTCTCTATTTAGACCACTGACAATATGAGACACGGATCAAAGGCTGGGAACCCTTGGCTAGAGTAAGATATGTAGGAATGTGAAGACTTGAAACAAAATATGGAGAAGTTGAAAGGGTGCAACAAGACTGAAATAATCTAAAGCCGTGGAATGTGATCGCAAGGAACTTGAAAAGCTGGAATGAAGTTGAACAAAAATGTGGGAATATATATCCAAGGCACACAATGCAGGTTTAGGCAGTGTTACGATGGGATAGAGGATGGAACAAAGGCGTGCAATTCATTAGTAGCATGTTGGTTGTAAAGGTGTATTGAATCTACTTAACCCAGGGAGGAATGTTACCCGGTGGCTTGCAATGGTTGTGTGTGTTATAATCTTCCCTTCAACATCTAACAATAACTCATGAAATACTTAAATAAACCTCCCCTTTAAATGTGTCGCCTTGGTATTGATGTGTGTTTGCTTGTGCGTTCGCCTCAGAATATAAGCAGCTGGGATGTGTGATGAATGTCGCTTTGTTCTGCCCCGCCTCACCTCGGCCCGCCCCGCCGCGTCCTATCTCGCATCTCACCTCCCAATCTCGTCCCATCCCGTGCCATCCTGGTCTGTTGTGCCCCTCGAAATATGCCACCTTTTCTAGTTATGTGTCAGGTACTTGATTGTTTTTTTTTGTCAATGTATTATCTAGTTACCTGTGCCCTCCGTCTGTCTCTGATATTAATGTATTTATCTCTCCCTGTTTTTGTCTTTTATTCGTCCGTTTCCGGTAGTCTACATCTGTTTCATTCAGTGTTATGATAGACACGCTTTATTATCTTTGTTATATTCTTTAAAAAAAAATCGTACAAGAGGGAGAAGAGACCGCCAGCACCTTCATGAATGCGAGGCTACGCTATTGACAGGTTCAGAAGTCATCTTGATCACCTCTATATACCTGTGCGTAAATAGGGCGGCAAGTGATGGGCAGATTGTAGAGCTTAACCCCTTGACGCCCAGAACGTAATTTTCATTGTAATTTGGGTACCATTAGACGATTTTAATAAATAAAAGCAATACTTTATAGATATGACCTGTTTAGTATCCTTTTCCACGGGCAAATTTGGTATATTAAGTTATTTTCCGTAATTTTATGGCTACCAACAGATGATTTTATATAGCTAAGGAAAGATCTGGGCGTGAAGGGGTTAAAGTCAATGTGCAACTAAGACTGCGCATAGGGGACGCTTTATTGCAGTGACGTTGGGGCATACTCTCTCTCTCTCTCTCTCTCTCTCTCTCTCTCTCTCTCTCTCTCTCTCTTCTCTCTCTCTCTCTCTCTCTCTCTCAATCCTTCCGTAAAGCAAGGTGAGGGTGACATGCAGTTATCGTCAGCACAAGCAAAGCCCCGTGTGGGTGTGCGTGTGTGTATGTGTGTGTGTGTGT
>JACEEZ010002015.1:27500-35000 GCA_016584305.1 Chionoecetes opilio | reverse complement strand
CTCTTAGAAAACCATTTTTTTGAACCATTTGGCCTTGCTTAATGGTAACCGTCTCATATGTATCTGTCGGTGTCCCTTCGTCCCTTCCCTTCCTTCTCTCCCTGATATCCTAACCTCAGGCACGTTTCAGGCACTTCTATGAATTATTACACCTGATTGTTGGACTCTTTGTCTTCTTCAACTCCTCCGTCACCGCCTCCGCCACTGTTACCATCACTGCCGTCATATCCGTAACCCCTGCCACCAGTCACTATGACCACCACCTCTCTGTCGCCATCCACACACACACACACACACACACACACACGTACACACACACACACACACACACACACACACACACAAAGTCATAATGCAGTGTTTCGTTACTCACATTCTCATTTCTATCCTGTAATCGTTCATTCATGCGTTGACATTATTGCGTTGTTACCGGTGCGTTGCGGCGGTAATAAACAAGTGTCGCTCACATTATTCAGGAGTGTCATGGCTTTTGGTGGACAGCTGGCAGATCAGGTGAAGAAGAGGAGAAAAAAATACATCGATTATCCCCATCATATCTTCGATTAGTAGGAAGAGAAGGAGAAGGAGCAGTACAAGAAAAAGATGTAGGGTAGGTAGAATATATATGCCCATGAAATTATTGTGATGCTACAGTATTGGCGTGGTAAAATTAACAAATGAGACTCGATGTGCGAGGCGGGAAGGCGATAACGTGACCCCCGACGTATTGTTTCTAGTTATTTTGTCTGTGTGAAGGGCGCGTGCGTGAGTGTTACGCCCGTAGGCATGAGGAGGGGAGGGGCAGGGATCGGGGGGGGGGGTAGGGAAGCGTGACGCGAGACAAGGGTAAAAGAGAGTAACGATGACAGAATGGTTGTGTGGCGGTGGAGGTGGTGGTGGAAGAGGAAGGTGTAATGAGTGGGTCGTGTGCCTCCAGGGTGCCTCACTTGCTTCTTACCTGTTCCCTGGGGCGTCAACGAACACCTGTCATACCCTTGTTGAAGCATAGTAGTGAGGGAGTGTTGGTGATGGGTTAGGATTGGGATGATGGGTAGGAATAGTAGAAGAGTGAGGGGATGAGTTTGGTCTTCTGGTGATGGGCAAGTGATGATGGAGACATAGGTAGATGCCTACTCGTAGATGGTCGTGGCGACTGTGTGAAAGAGGAGGAGGAGGAGGAGGAGGAGGAGGAGTAAGGTAGAGGGGTTGGAGATGGCTGTTGTAGTGGTGATGGGATGGGGGTTTGAGAACAGGGCGTTAGGGGGTTATGTTTGTAGATGCAGAAGGGGGGGGGGTTATTTGGGGAATGAGAGGAATAGTGGATTATGTCGTGATGTGTGTGTGTGTGTGTGTGTGTGTGTGTGTGTGTGTGTGTGTGTGTGTGTGTGTGTGTGTGTGTGTGTGTTTGTGTGTGTGTGTGTTGCGTTTTTTTGTGTGTGCCTCTGTAAGTAGCCTATACATGCCACACGCTCTTAGCTATGACCTGTGTACGTATGTAGTCGTGTGTGTGTGTATGTGGTTTTTTTTTGTGAGAGAGAGAGAGAGAGAGAGAGAGAGAGAGAGAGAGAGAGAGAGAGAGAGAGAGGAGAGAGAGAGAGAGAGAGAGAGAGAGAGAGAGAGAGAGAGAGAGAGAGAGAGAGAGAGGAGAGAGAGAGAGAGAGAGAGAGAGAGAGAGAGAGAGAGAGAGAGAGAGAGAGAGAGAGAGAGAGAGAGAGAGAGCATAATGTTTGTTACTTGCCCCTTAGTTATGTACGTAGTCTCGTTCCCTGACCTCAACAAGTGTCCACATGGTCGTGCCCCGGGTGTTCCCTCCCTCAGGTTACTGCTTATTCTGTTTGAAGGGCGTAGGTGGTTCCTTTGTGCTGGGTTTGGCGGGGTAGTAGCGGGCTGCTGTGTTTTTTAATTAAGAGGTGTGTGTGTGTGTGTGTGGTGGGGGGGGGGGGGAAGGTGTGAGATGGGAAGCGAGTGCTGAAATTTTTTAGGATTGTGTGCACGTACCTTCTTTGCCTGTTTGAAGTGTTTAGTGGCAGGGAGCATAATCTTGCAGCGTCTGTTAACAATCATCTTTTCGCATTTTCCAATAGTTCTTAGTGTCTTTATAAATTTTAGGCTTGGTGGCCACTTCCCAGCTGCTTAGTCCATCCAAGATAGAATCTAAGATGGTGGCCAAGATGGCGGCAACATAGAACTATAATCATAATTCGTCATAACTTCTGTTAAAAGTGCAGTAGAACATTAATGTTGGTGTCTAATAGTATGCTTTTGAGAGTAAAAAATTGATTATAGCGTTATTTTACTATTTGGAGGCCATTTTGGTTATTTAATTCCAAGATGTCTCCTTAAATCACCAGAAAAAAACCTACAAATGCTGCTAAAGCTGACATTTAATTTATTCTCTTCCTCATCACAATTATTATCTTCATTATCTACATAATCAGTGCCATCTGTTTCGTATTCCCTTGTATTAAGGAGTTTAACCACCACCACATATGCAGAACATAGTGCAAGAAAGTTGATGCTCCATGCAGCCAGTTACCACGTTTATACGGTCGCTCTGATACACAGCCACATTTGACCAACTCGAAGATGTGTTCAGGAGCACAGGGTAGTATATCTTTCATGGTTCGTGGAATAAGACATTTATTTATGTTATCTGCCTGCCATCCATAGTCTACTGCATTGAGAGGGGGTGGGTCTCCTCTCAAGGCACTGTAGGCTACCATTGAGCGACCTGGTAGTGTGCTCTTCGAACATTCTGCTCAAATGATTCAGTTGTGGGTGGCAAACTACACTGCTGTTGATATCCCAGTTTTCTGTGCCCACAGTTGCTGGCGGCACTCTGTCATGGAAGAGCCCATTGCTTTGCAACCGTACCATGCAACCATGAATGCTGTCGATTGCTTGACCACCTCAGTAATATCTGCTGTGAGTTGGCCAAGTTGATCTAGTGTGTACTCTTTTCTCGACACAGCAATTGCCGTTGTCGTGCCAACTCCATAGGTTGCTGCTAATGAGTCACAACCAGTTAGGGAATGGAGTGCTAAGATTGATGGTACAATGTCAATATGTTTATGGGCAGTTTCTTTTATGTTAATGCAAGTGCGACCTTTGATTGGTGACTGCATCGTCACGGAGGACTCAAGCTTCTCACTCATGTAGAAGAAGAGCAGTAAAGCAAATACATCAGTGTCATCACACACAACACATACTCGTGATTCTGAATCTTCTTTTGCAATGTGGATGGCTTGCTGAATAATTAAAATGTCCGCCTCTTCATGTGTTGAGGCAATATCTAGACGAGTACTTTTGAGCCCTTTGGACACTTGTCTAAAGGGTCAGTTTGAACGGAACTGGCTTGTCCCCTGTGACTACCAATTTGTGGTCTTGTGTCACATTTTGTAAGAACTCTTTATCACTCAGGATCTGCTTGCAAATTATTGTGTTCCTTTAGTCACGCAGAGGTCGGCAACCCATAATTCGAGAAGAGCCAGTTTCTTCAAACTTGGCAGAAAAGCAGTGCACGCTGATGGAGCCGCAGTGTAAAATATGAATGGAAATTACGAAGCAATAAAATGTTCCTTCACCATAATACCATATGGGAGTTGAATATACAAGATAATCAAATACATTTTAATAATAATAATGATAATAATAATAATAATAATAATAATAATGATAATAATAAATACAAGAATTCATCCCAATATTTTCCTAGAGACCTAGGACCTAGGTCACATACACTATTGTACTGCGGCAAACTATGCCAGCATATATTTTTTTTTAATGATAATTTGGACATTTCTAAGTAGGTGGCAGAAGCCGCACAGGTCTCTTGAAAGAGCCGCAACATGCGGCTCCGGAGCCGCAGGTTGCCGACCGCTGTGACATAACCCATCCCTTCGGGAGGATGCGTAGTACATGTGTACCTTGCGTGTATTGTGTACCGTGTGTAGCATATTTCATTCATTGACAGAATTGGCAGTCTAGGCTATACCTATCTACCTGTCTATTTGTCTACATGGTTGAGATGTGCAATGGTAAACATGGTACTTTGCAAACAACATAACCTTACTTGTTACTACATATACTGTTAATCTCTTTCAATGCAATACAGATTTAAAGATTGTGCATAATTGTATTTTAAATGTCCTTACAACCGGACCCGGGTAGTCCCAGGATCCCGGGAAAAAAAACTTTTCTCCCGGAATCCCGAGATGTTAAAAACACGCCAAAGGAAAACTTTAGTTGGAAGTGTTTACGTTGACGACAAAATGTAGAAAAAAACCCATTTTGATTATTAATAATCATTGATTACAGATATATTTTAGTGTACAGCAATAGCTTAATATATTGAGGATACAAAGGATGAATTAAGAAACGAAGAAAGGATGGATATAAATGATCCTGAGAGCGTACACAGTTGATTGATCAACTAAGTGATCATATCAGTGCAGTCACCAAGACGAAGAGGCACTCACAGAAAGGAAAACGATTCGCATAAAACGCAAAAACTGGCGGAAGAAGACTGCCACTAAAGATGAGGAGACAGTGGACGAGTCCGGCGAGTGGCACACTGCCGGCAACACTCGGAAAAAGTGCCAATAGGAAGTAAAATCCGAGGTGTCTGAAGGAAGTGCCGAAGAAAGTCCAAAGAAAGAAGACACTAAGGGCATGGAGGCAAGCGTCGCACCTGCCAAGAAGCGTGTCAAGGCTTTGCGTAAAGCAGCCTCAAGGGACGATTCCCGCGTAAAGGTGAGGCAGTTGTAGAAGGAAGACTCTGTGAAGACGTTGCTGGCCGTGCCACCGGGCAGACGGCGGCACGTCATCGGGCCGCTGGCGGAAACTGTCCAAAAACTGCGGAAGGACTTCCCCAACGTGCGCGTGACGGTGCCCCTGCCCCAGGATCGCACCGCCAAGCACGTCAGCCTCGAGGGCCCAAAGAGCCAGGTGGCCGCCGCCGCCAAGGACATCACCGGCCGCCTGGAGGTCACCGAGGCACAGTTACGTGAGGCAGCCGAGCGGCGCAAGAAGAATAGAGTAAAAGTGGTGGTGAATGTGGCACCTGACACGCGGCACCACCTGGTGGGCCCCGGGGGCGAGGAGCTCATCAGGTTGGCTCAGAAATACCCCAGCGTGAGGGTATCGGTGCCCCCCGCCACCAACACTCACTCCCGTAGCGTGAGAGTCGTGGGCCTGCCCGCCGAGGTGACCGCCGTCGAGGCCTATACCTGAAGGCCCACTTGCAGGCGGTGGAGCGGAAGCGACAGTTCTTGATGGAATGGAGACAACAGCATCGCCAATATCGAAAGGCGGCGGCCAAGGAGTGAGGTGGTTGTCTTATATGTTTAGGCTTCCCTATAGTAACGAAACTGTTGGTTTGCCAAGGCAGAAGAGGGCAATATACCATATAATATACGACAATATAATAATACGATACAATTTACAATATACAATATAATATACGACAGACGATATACATTTATTTATGTGTATGTATTTATAACGTGTACTTAAGTATATCTGCGTGTCAACATTTCATATTTCCTTCTCTAAAGTTTTCAATGGCTGTTGTAAATATGGACTCTGGCTGTGGTATGGGCGAGTGACTTCTCATTAAGTAATATCCATAAAAAACATAATTGAGTAGAATGTGAAAGAGACAAACATGCAAACATTGATGAAGATATACATTGCCCATTTTCCCTGAGAGTGAGGTATGCAATGGTACACATGATACACTGCACTCTACACACCTATACTTGTTACTGCATATACTGTTATTCACTTTTAATGCATAATTATAGTAAAACGCTACATATAAAATCTGGGAAAATTATACCCGGGCATAGACCACTGTATACCGGTATACAGTGGTCTATGACCCGGGATTTCTCGATGCTCTTAATTAAAGCACACTATTATGAGGTTATATGACATTACCGCACCATATGTTTACAGTAAGTGGGATGATATTAAAAATGGAGAGTCACATTAAACGTTTATTCATTCCAAATGCCGATAACGTTCATTATTTTTAATGGTATCAGTCGATAGCAAAGACAATCAGCTACGTTTTCATGCATAATTCATCAAAAAAGTATGGTTGGTTTAAAAGATATGACAATTTTGAACATTAAAACACTTTGCAGCCATTTTCTCAGTTATTTATTTGTGGCGCTTATCGACTTCCTGAAATAAGCGTCTATTACAGTCATGATATAAACTACTGTGTATCATCTTCAGTGGCACATACAAATCAGTAGTGATGATATAATTCGTAATATATGGCGCCTGGCGACATTAGTGCAGATGGCGACTAAAGTGTTATCTAAGGTAGGACCTAGATCACATACACTATTGTACTGCGGCTAATTATGTCAGTATTTTATTTCTATTTTTATGATAATTTGGCCATTTTTAAGTAGGTGGCAGGAGCCGCACAAGTCTCTTGAAAGAGCCGCAGGTTGCCGACCGCTGCTTTAGTGAATACAAGTGCTTGTGGGCCCTTCGGACCCATGTATTGATGTTTGTAGTAGTAGTATATTTTAAACAACAATGTGAGTACAAACTCCAATCGTCTTGTTGCTGCCGTTGGTCACTGGTCAAAGTGCCTCGGGGTAGACCACCTACCACCACCGTAGCTTGCCTCACCCCAGTCCCACGCTTGTCTCACCCCAGCCCCACGCCTGCCTCACCCCAGCCCCACGCCTGCCTCACCCCAGCCCCACGCCTGTCTCACCCCAGCCCCACGCCTGTCCTGCAAGCACGCACACACACACACACACACACACACACACACACACACACACACACACACACACACACACACACACACACACACACAAACTGTAAGTCCATGAGTCTACGGGATTAGTAAAATGCGGCAAGACGTTACCGCAGAGTTCATTCCTGTAATCTATTCTCTGAAAAGTGTTTTTAGCCCAAAACCCCCCTTCAAAATGATTCAATTGACATGGGACGAAGCCGTTTATCACCTACGATTTATTTGCGATTTTTTGAGCTTACTCGCATCGAAATTGAATTTACAGTTTCGGCTACCCAAAACAGACACACACACGCACACACACACGGCTACTCCTATAGTATATTAGATCTGAGTAGTTTTTAGATACATCAATGAGGCAAAATTGTTAAGACGATAATTGAATCATTCATAAGACCAATGCTGAATAATGCAGCATTGTTGTGAAATCCACACTATAGAAAATAATAGTAACATATCGAGAAGATTGGGAGGTACAAAGAGCGGCTACAATATGGATACATAGATTTAATTAATTGAAATTGCCAACATTTGTAGACAAAAAAAAAAAAAGAGGTTACCTTATCATTCTATGTAAGTATGTCGAAGGAAATGAAAAGCTGACAAGAAGGATCACTTAGTAATCACACAATCATCTTCAAGATGGCACAACAAGAAAATAATTATATAAGAAAAGAAAATTGTGAGAAAACTTACTTTTCGGTAAGCAAAAGATC
>JACEEZ010002015.1:0-20000 GCA_016584305.1 Chionoecetes opilio | reverse complement strand
AATCATCGTAGTTTTCATTATCGCCATTATTATTACTGTAGCAGCTAATATAATATAATTTGCAGTTATGGCTAGAAGTAGTAGTAGTAGTGGCAGCAGTAGAAACAGTAGTGATCTAGTCCTACCTCCGTGGGTTGTAGCAGTTATAGTATAAGTGATTGCAGTTGTAGTGGTGGTGCTTGTAGTGGTGGTGGTTGTACTGGTGGTAGTAGTAGTAGTAGTTATAGCAGAGCTGGGCACTAAATACATTGAATGTATTTAAATACTAAATACTAAATACATGGGAGAAATGTATTTAAATACTAAATACTAAATACATTTTACGAATGTATTTAAATACTAGATACTAAATACATCAATTGTATTTAAATACATTTGTAAATACATTTTATATACATACAAATTTTAACATGTCCGAAAAAAATTGGATTTCATTAAGATTTCCTTAGATTTTGGGTTTCCTTAGAAATTTCCTTCTCATCCTAAATTTCCTAAAAATAAGGAAATTTCCTTGCCAGAGGAAACCCTGGTTCACTGTAACATCAGGGTTGCCAAATAGTTGGGCGGGTTTATGGCCAAATTAACTGATAAAAAAGTATTTACATTTTTGTATTATGGGTATTTAAATACAATGTATTTAAATACTCATAAAAGTATTTAAATACTGTATTTAAATACATGAAAACCAATGTATTTATAAATACAATTATAAACACACATATGTATTTAAATACGTATTTAAATACAATTTTATTTAAATACTGCCCAGCTCTGAGTTATAGTAGTAGTAGTATTCGCTGCATTGACCAATCACACCATCACGCCATCCATTGCAGAGGTTCCTTTATTAGTAATCGGACGCGAGTTAGAGATAGTTGGAGATAAAATTGAGGCGACCCCAGCACAACCGTGGATGACTGGCAAGCTGTCAACACCTCTACTGACTGCATCCTTGACAGCATTTATTTCTCTCTCTCTCTCTCTCTCTCTCTCTCTCTCTCTCTCTCTCTCTCTCTCTCTCTCTCTCTCTCTTTCTTTCTCTCTCTCTCTCTCTCATCTCTGCTGTGCTGTTGACATAGTAGCTACAGTACCAGAGTAGTTGTATGGACACGTTAACTTTCAGTAAGTAATCCTGAAACTACTTCCGTTTTTAGTTTTCGACGCGTGATTTGATATGATTTTTTTTTATTGGTATTCCTGTGACAGTGCCTCTTATAGTGAGCAGATAGCAGACGCCTATCTTTGAGGAAAGTACGCTGGAGGAGGGCTGATAGCGCTGGGGGGACAGTGGGTCTTGACAAAATAACGGGCTTACTTACCAAAGAGGGGGTGGGAGGGAGGGAGGGTTAGGGGCAGGGAGGAGTGAGAGGTCATGTCCTTCCTTCCCTCCACCTTGAGTTGGTTGTTGCCCTGTGTCGTGTAGCTGGTGCTGCTAACTGGTGCGTGATACCTACCTAAGGAAGCTATGATTTATTTATCATTTTATCATCACTATCAAATTGTTATCATATTTCTCTTCCCACTCATTTTCTCTTATTACTTTCTCCTTGTCTATCTTGCTTTGATATCCATCGCCTCTCTTTATACATTTCCCCATAAAGATCGGTGCACACTGTATGAAAAAAAATGTAAATAGACAAAAAAAGAAAAAACAAGCCGTCTCTCCACGAGGGGAAAAAAAGCGTCTTTCCGAACAAGTGTTTACGCACGCGATTCGGTCCGTCGTAAAGACACCGCTTGCTGTCCCCCAGCCATCAACGGCGTACGCAGTGACTACATTCAGCCAAGAAAGATCGTCACACATGTATAGGTTCCTTGCACACGTACGTCATAGAAAACAAAAGTCGATCGAGATGCACTACTGAGAGTCCATCCGCATTGAGAACTGCTGAGTATAGCAGTCGTGGTCATTATCTGTGAAGAATAATGGTTTACGAGGTTAGAAAACAAAATAATGGAGGGATCAGTACAGTACTGGGGTTGCACAGAGATAAAGAAAGATCAGAAAAGGGATGACATGTGTCAAGTAATTCTGAGTCCAGAGCTGGGAAATAAGGATGTAGAGGTCGACATAACACGATTGTTCAATAGGGAAATCCATACAAGTCATAGAGGATCGTAGATTGTAGTCGTAAAGCCCCTTTCACACATTCTATTCTAGCAAGCCGAGTAGCGCCGAATCCCAAATTGGCGTCTACTCGTGGAGAAAAGGCGCCACTGACACCCGACACTGTTTTATCGGTCGTTTCTCGCGTACCCCATCACGAATTAGTAGCTACGCGTTGGAACAACTTTGCTAAGAGTTTGTGCGCATAGTTATGAGTACTTACGAGTGTCTCCACGAATCTGTACGAGTCACTACGAATTGGTAGACATTTAAACTTTTATGATGACGAATTGCTACGAGTCGCTAAGAGTTGCTATGAGGGCGTTTACGAGTTGCTACGACATTGCAAGAGTTTGCTACGTGTTTGTACGACCCGGTGGCTTGACCTGACTGATCTGGGAGGGAAATCTTTATCTCGTGTGAGATACAGGTTCATCTGCACCTCACCCCGGGAGGCGGGTACGTCACTAACCTCCGGCTAACACCCGGTACCCATGCACTACTGGGTGGACAGGAACTCGTGTTTTTTAAGGAGACCGCCCATGTTTCTCCGCTCCGCCCGTGGATCCAACCCGGGACTTCGCGGTTGTGAACAAAGCGTGCTAACCACTACACTCCGGAGCAACCGTCACTACGAATGATTCACTACGTCACTACTTGAGTCACTACAAATAGACAATGAGTCACTACGATAAATGACGAGTTGCTACGAGTTGATACTAGTAGTTACGACCCGGCTACGCATCCACTACGCATCCAAAAGTCGTGACGTTGCGCGGCCAGATTTTGAGCATGTCCAAAATTTTCAGCCCCTCGCACGCATACCCAAGACACCTCGCGACCCTGCCACGACTCTCACTACTTGATATGACTTGATAGCGACTATCCACGATTACCTACGAGTGCGCCCACGTGTTTTCGCGAGTAACGAGTCGCCACAATTCTGCGCGCTAATCTAGAATGTGTGAAAGGGGCTTAAGAATCAGAAGAGGGCGGAAAAGGTGCCAAAATATACTTTAAACTCGGTTTATAAAATCTGTGATCGATAGCGGGATGAATGAGTTCAGGAAAATATATATTATAACCATCACCTCAAGGAGATCACTGGTTCGATGCGCAGATGGTGGCTCAGTCACTGCAACAGTCTGTTCTTTCCCGAAACAAGTTTAGGGAGGTTGTTGGTTTGTCACTCGCAACAAATAAAGTTCTGAGAGGTTGTTGGTTTGTCACTCGCAACAAACAAAGTTCTTGGAGGATGTTGGTTTGTCACTCGCAACAAAGTTCTTGGATGATGTTGGTTTGTCACTCGCAACAAAGTTCTTGGATGATGTTGGTTTGTCACTCGCAACAAAGTTCTTGGATGATGTTGGTTTGTCACTCGCAACAAACAAAGTTCTTGGATGATGTTGGTTTGTCACTCGCAACAAAGTTCTTGGATGATGTTGGTTTGTCACTCGCAACAAAGTTCTTGGATGATGTTGGTTTGTCACTCGCAACAAACAAAGTTTGGCAGCATAATCTGAGGGCAAGACATTTTCTCTGCGGGAGGATCTGCGAGTCACCACCACACGGCAGCCCCGGGGCCTCCATCAGGCAGGGCGGTGGGCGTGTCCGGAGCGTCCAGACCCGATAAACGGAAACCACCACCTGCAGGGGAGGAAGATTACTTGCCTTCCTTCGGTCATGGCGGCTCGCTTCCTATGAACTCTGGGCCTCGCGCAGACCGGACATTCGTTGATGAAAATTGCTGAGTTTACCCAAAAAAGTGCCTATTTATAGTTCATATCAGGTTCTACTGCAAAATGTATTTGTTCTTATTTTTATTTCGGAGGTTGCAAGAGGACCCTACCAGCTGTTAGTTTAGTCCCGTTTGGCGTGGAGTTATGATTATCGCTTTACTATGTCGAACTTATTTACTGACCTAATAAATGTATATACTTCTTTTCGTTTCTCTAGAACTCATGCTTCACCATTCCTGCACTGGAATAACCACACATCCGTAACGGGTTCTTTTTACTCGCTTCCTACATTTATATTTGACTACGAACGATAATCTGTAAGATTTCCCGAACAAATGCACGACTTTAAAGGGAAATAAAAAAGTAAATAAGAAAACAGTATTCTTTTACGAAACTCCAAGCAGAAGGAAGGAAATATTGCACGATATTTTTTCATTGCTTTGGTAGTGACTTTAATTAATAATACACGAAAACTTGCCTTAGTAAGAATGATACATATGTAAGAGAGGGAGAAAGGGCGAGAAGGAAAAAGGAAGGCAGATGGCGTGACGAAGTGAGGTTAGAGAGAGGAGTGAATAGGGAAAAGAGAAGTATGGCAAATTAGAGAAAAGAAGAAAGATTAGAGAAAGCATTATAATGATCACAGGAAATGGGAAACTGTAAAGAGGAAAGGAGCATAAAGAACTAGGAGGGAGGGAAAGAAGGAGGGAGGAGTGAAGGACGAGGTAGGAAGTTATGGGTCACTCCGTTATAGGTCTTGGGTGTCAACAGTAACGGGCTGACACTCCTCCTCCTTCTCCTCCTCCTCCTCCTTCATAGTTTTCCACCACTAGTACATATTTCTTTGTTTTAGTCGCTTCACGTTTTCTATTCATGTCATGTTAAGTGTATCTCGTTTTTTTCGTGCTTGAATATAATCCGTATTTTCATGAATTATTTATTTCGTGTGCTTCCTTTTGATAGAGAGAGAGAGAGAGAGAGAGAGAGAGAGAGAGAGAGAGAGAGAGAGAGAGAGAGAGAGAGAGAGAGAGAGAGAGAGAGAGAGAGAGAGAGAGAGAGAGAGAGACGTTAAATAATTGCATGAATTAATTAATGTTGTTTATAATTTCAGGTGAGTGAAGGTCATCTCCCCTCCTCCCTCATCTCCCTTTAGATTCATCACCAGGTGAGACAGTCCATTCTCCTCCTTTCTTGTTCTTGTTCTTCTTTTCCTTCTGCTCTTTCTTCTTCTCAATCTTCTTCTTTTTTGTTGTTGTTGTTCTTCTTCTTCTTGTTCTTCTTGTTCTTCTTGTTCTTCTTGTTCTTCTTGTTTTTCTTCTTCTTCTGTTTTCTTCTTCTGTTGTCGTATTCCTTTTGTTGTTGTTCTTCTTCTGTGGTTATTGTTGATCTTCTCCTCGTCCTGCTCGGCCTCGTCTTCCTCCTTTACTCCGTCTATTTCCTCCTCCTCCTCCTCCTCCTTCTCCTCCTCCTCCTCCTTCTCCTCCTCCTCCTCCTCCTCCTCCTCCTCCTCCTCTTCCTCCTCCTCCTCCTCCTCCTCTTCCTCCTATGTAAAATCCTCCTCCTCTTTCCTCCTCCTCCTTCCCTCCCACCGCAAAAAAGCATGCATTTTTTTCATAATTCAGCCATAGTATTTCCCACCCACGTATATCTCATGTATTTGCCCTCATTCTTAGGTATGTATGTATGTAAGTGTGCATTAGTGAAGTCTCCAGTATATTTGTTCTCTTATTAAGATGCATATCACTGCTTTTTGATATGCTAAGAATACTTAGGTATGTTGTGTATGTATGAAGGGTCGGCCTCTACATGTAGCACGTAACTCTCTTCCTCGTGAAGCTCACGTGTGTTCGTATTATCTGGGAGGTGACGCAGTGCTCGTGTGCGTCACAGTATCTTAATCGTTTGCTGCTCAAGACACGCGTTGGTGTGCATTCAGATGACACGACTCGTTGCACCGACATGAGTGTTGGTGAATCTGTTTATTTGTGACACTAATTGCATATCATACCACGTACTCTGCTGTGTGGGATTGTATTATAAATGTTTTCTATTTACACACACACACACACACACACACACACACACACACACACACACACACACACACACACACACACACACACACACACACACACACACACACACACACACACACACACACACACACACACACACACACACACACACACACACACACACACACACACACACACATACACACACACACACACAAACACACATCACATATATATATATATATATATATATATAAGTGCACTGAAAAAATAGCTGCAATGTAAAACAATACAGAATAAAAGGTCGTAACCAAAATGAAGGAAAAATAGCCTTAGTTTACGTACATTTTAACTATAAAAAAGTCAAAACTATCGAAAACGTTCCTCTCGTCGATGGTTCATGCTTATCATGAGAAAGGAGGTGAAAATTATAGACTTGCTTGCAAACAAATAAACGAGTAAAAATTTTACTTTTGTGTGTAGAAAGAAAGTTTAGGGCTCAGTCGTGTTTCAAAAAAGACGAGTTAGGGATGTTTGTTGGTGTGGCGCGAGTGTGAATGAAAAAAAAAGATAAATAAAATGAAGAAAATGGGAAGAAGGGATAAGTGAAGGGAAGGAGTGTGAGGGACGTCAATGAAGGAGGCCTGATGAAGGGGTAGGTGTGTGAGGAGGGAAATGAAGATAATGGACTAGATGTTTGACAGAAACAAGCAGGTGTGTGAGGGAGGTTAATGAGTGTCATTGTAAGGCGTGAGGCAGGTGTGAGGGGAGGGTTATGGGCCTCGAGAGATAGGAAAGACGTCCATTCTTGCTGATGTGTTAGATAAATATATAGGGAGGAATGAAAAAGTGAGCCAGTGAGAGAGAGAGAGAGAGAGAGAGAGAGAGAGAGAGAGAGAGAGAGAGAGAGAGAGAGAGAGAGAGAGAGAGAGAGAGAGAGAGAGAGAGAGAGAGAGAGAGAGAGAGAGAGAGAGAGAGAGAGAGAGAGAGAGAGAGAGAGAGAGAGAGAGAGAGAGAGAGAGCGAGAGAGGAGGAGAGAGAGAGAGAGAGAGAGAGAGAGAGAGAGAGAGAGAAAATACCACATTTAACTTCATTCTGAGGTTTTTGAAAAGACATCTGTCAGTAGAGGAGGAGGAGGAGGAGGAGGAGGTTTGGTCAAGACTTTCCTCCTGACCTCTTCCTGTTCCTGGACAATTCCACAATTCCTCCTTCGACTCTCCAAAGGATGTGGGCTTATAAACGCATGATGAAATGTCCACAATCTCTCTCTCTCTCTCTCTCTCTCTCCTCTCTCTCTCTCTCTCTCTCTCTCTCTCTCTCTCTCTCTCTCTCTCTCTCTCTCTCATCTCTCTCTCTCTCTCTCCTCTCTCTCTCTCTCTCTCTCTCTCTCCTCTCTCTCTCTCTCTCCTCTCTCTCTTATGTTACTTCTTACGTCGTGTAAGATCGTGAAATGCTCACATAATGCTTTCTTATTGGAGGAGGAGGAGGAGGAAGAGGAGCTGGTGGTGGTGGTGGTGGTGGAGGAACAAGTTCGCTTCCGGTGGCCGGCATATTTGTGTGTTGTGTGTGTGTGTGTGTGTGTGTGTGTGTGTGTGTGTGTGTGTGTGTGTATGTGTGTGTGTACCATCAGGAACAACAGGCCTCAGGCTGTGCACCTGTGGAGGCTGGACGGGCCTGAAGTCACACACACACACACACACCACACACACACACACCACACACACACACACACACCACACACACACACACACACACACACACACACACACACACACACACACACACACACACACCGCTACAATGGCAAGTGAATAGAGTATTGGCCTGCCATGCTGTGGTTAGTCGGTTCGAATCCTTGCCCGTTCAAAGGGATTTTTCACTAACAAATTCGGGCGGCTACTGTCACCCTTGAGTAAGGGGATGGGGGTGTGTGGTGTGTGAGGTCCCAGCATTATCCAAAGATCGGTCAAAATGAGCTCTAAACTCGGTCCTGGAGGGTGAAACTGGCGATCGCGAGTCTGACTCGCGTGGACAAGACCATGGGTGAATTTCACACACACACACACACACACACACACACACACACACACACACACACACACACACACACACACACACACACACAACAACACACACACACACACACACACACACACACACACACACACACACACACACTCACCACACACTACAAACTGACATCCAAGATGTGTGGTGTGTGTGTGTGTGTGTGTGTGTGTGTGTGTGTGTGTGTGTGTGTGTGTGTGTGTGTGTGTGTGTGTGTGTGTGTGTGTGTGTGTGTGTGTGTGTGTGTGTGTGTGTGTGTGTGTGTGTGTGTTGACCATCTATTTCTGTACCTCTTATATTATCCTTTTTATGTATCCATGTAAATTTATCTCTTTATTTCCTTCCTACTTCTATCCTAATCTTTGTAATTATTCCTTGTTTTTTATCTTTTCCTATGTCTTTCTTTCCATTTCGTGGGCAAGTCTTTTTTCGTCTTCTCGTGGGTAAGTCTTTTTTCGTCTTCTCGTGGGTAAGTCTTTTCGTGTGTAAGTCTTCTCGTGGGTAAGTCTTTTCGTGTGTAAGTCTTCTCGTGGGTAAGTCTTTTCGTGGACAAGTCTTTCGTGGACAAGTTTTCGTGGACAAGTCTTTCGTGGACAAGTTTTCGTGGACAAGTCTTTCGTGGACAAGTTTTCGTGGACAAGTCTTTCGTGGACAAGTTTTCGTGGACAAGTCTTTCGTGGACAAGTTTTCGTGGACAAGTCTTTCGTGGACAAGTTTTCGTGGACAAGTCTTTCGTGGACAAGTCTTTCGTGGACAAGTTTTCGTGGACAAGTCTTTCGTGGACAAGTTTTCGTGGACAAGTCTTTCGTGGACAAGTCTTTCGTGGACAAGTTTTCGTGGACAAGTCTTTCGTGGACAAGTTTTCGTGGACAAGTCTTTCGTGGACAAGTCTTTCGTGGACAAGTTTTCGTGGACAAGTTTTCGTGGACAAGTTTTCGTGGACAAGTTTTCGTGGACAAGTCTTTCGTGGACAAGTTTTCGTGGACAAGTTTTCGTGGACAAGTCTTTCGTGGACAAGTTTTCGTGGACAAGTTTTCGTGGACAAGTCTTTTCGTGGGCAGGTCTTTTTGTGTGTATGTTTTAGCAGCCTTTTTTTCGTGGTCAAATTTTTTCGTCGGCAAATCTTTTCGTGGGCAACCCATTTTTGTGGGCAAGTTTCGTGGGCAAATCTTTTCGTGGGCAAATCTCTTCGTGGGGAAATCTTTTCGTGGGCAAATTTCTTCGTGGGGAAATCTTTTCGTGGGCAAATCTCTTCGTGGGGAAATCTTTTCGTGGGCAAATCGTTTAGAGGGAAATCTTTTCGTAAGCAAATCTTTTTCGTGGGCAAAAAAATTTCGTGGGCAAGTCTTTTTCGTGGGCAAACATTTTTGTGGGCATTTCTTTTCGTGGGCAAGTCTTTTTCTTTGACAAATATTTTCATGGGCAAGTCTTCTTCGTGGGCAAATCTTTTCGTGGGCAAGTCTTTTTTGAGTACATAAGAACATAAAAAAATAAGGAAGCTACAAGAGGCTGCGAGGCCTACACGTGGTAGTTCCTGTAAGTAAATACCTGTTCCTGTTCCTGTGAGTAAATCTTATCATGGACAAATATTTTTCGTGGGCAAATCTTTTCGTGGACAAGTTTCTTTCGTGGGCAAATCTTTTCGTGGACAAGTTTCTTTCGTGGGCAAATCTTTCCGCAAGCAAGTCATTTTTTCGTGGGCAACTCTTTTTCGTGGACATTTTTTTTTCGTGGGGAAATCTTTTCGTGGTCAAGTATTTTCTGCAGGCAAGTTGTTTTCCATGGGCAAGTCTTTTCGTGGGCAAGTCTTCGTGGGATTGTATTTCCGTGACCAAATTATAATCGTGAGTAAGTCTTTTTGTAGGTAAATTCTTCATTGGCCCAAGTCATTTAATGATAATAAGGATGATAATAGTAATATTTCGTCACTGACATAGATAACTTAATGCCCCAAAAAAACTAAGATTTTTTTCTTCTAGTTGGAAGAAAGAGGTCCACGCAAAGCCTCCCTGAGTCCCCATTCACAGCTCTGCTCATTCCTCCTCCTCCTCCTCTTCCTCCTTCCTGTCAGGTCTTTACCCTTGTCATTCATCCTCGAATACTCGTAGTTCGGGGGGGAAAAAAAAAGAGAGAATTGTTGACAAGCTTTCTTTTGTTTGCTGGTCAGTTGTGTGTGTGTGTGTGTGTGTTGTGTGTGTGTGTGTGTTGTGTGAGTGCCCCGAGGCTGGAGTCGCCCTCGGGGGGAGAAAAATATAGGTGAAGTCCAGTATGCGGTCAGTTGTTACTGCTGCTGCTGATGATGGTGGCGATGATGGTCATGAAGGAAATCCGTGTGTGTGTGTGTGTGTGGTGTGTGTGTGTGTGTGTGTGTGTGTGTATATATATATATATATATATTATATAATATATATATATATATATATGTGTGTGTGTGTGTGTGTGTGTGTGTGTGTGTGTGTGTGTGTGTGTGTGTGTGTGTGTGTGTGCATAAGAGGGGAGGACACCTAAGAAACGGCCTAGAAGCGTAATTGATATAGAGATATGGACACACACACACACACACACACACACACACACACACACACACACACACACACACACACACACACACACACACACACACACACACACACACACTCACACAAAGGTAAATGCTGATATAAGTTATACTGAATCCATGTCCAAATAGATAAAGGAAGGAAGGAAGGACAGATACAAAAATAGACAGATAGGTAACAAGTAGAATGATAGATGAACCAATATCTTTGTTTTTGTTTCCTGATAAAGGAAGATAAGCTGATTAATGGGCTGTTAACTGATAGGCCAAGATCTGCTACTGTTCTCCTAGTGCTGCTGCTCCTGCTGCCTTTGCTGATGCTGATGTTGATGATCCTGTTACTGTGGAAGCAGCGGCTATATATATACTGATATTGTTATTGTCGCTGCTGCTGCCATTGCCGCGGCTAATACTATATACAGTACTTCTATTGCCCTACTACTTCTTACCGCTACCACCCCCCTTACTACTACTACTACTACTACTACTGCTGCTGCTACTACTACTACTGATGCTACTACTACTACTACTACTACTACTACTACTACTACTACTACTACTACTACTACTGCTACTACTACTAGTACTACTATTACTACTACTATTACTACTACTACTACTACTACTACTACTAGTACTACTACTATTTCTGAATACACACACACACACACACACACACACACACACACACACACACACACACTGCCCGTGTGTTGCAATGGTAAATTCTGTGTGTCACTTGACGCGCGTAGGATCCAGCCCTGATCACGGCTCATTCATTCATTAATGTCAGGTAGACGGACATTGTTCTTCTCCTAAATCTATCAATAGTGGTGTTCCCCAGGGTTCTGTCCTATCACCCACTCTCTTTCTATTATTTATTAATGATCTTCTAAGTCTAACTCAAAACCCTATCCACTCCTACGCTGATGATTCTACCCTGCATTTTTCAACGTCGTTTATTAGACGTCCAACTCAACAGTAACTAAGTGATTCACGGAGAGATGCCACCGAGCGCCTAACTTCTGATCTTTCTATAATTTCTGATTGGGGCAAAGCAAACGTTGTTTTGGTTCAATGCCTCAAAAACCCAATTTCTTCACCTATCTACTCGACAAAACTTACCAGATAACTATCCCCTCTTCTTCAATGACACTCAACTGTCTCCTTCTTCTACAATGAACATTCTAGGACTATCCTTTACCAAAAATCTGAACTGGAAATCTCACATCTCATCTCTTGCTAAAACAGCTTCTAAGAAGTTAGGTGTGCTGTGGCGTCTGCGTCCTTTTTTTTCTCCCTCCCAATTGCTTGCTCTCTACAGGGGCCTTATCCGCCCATGTATGGAGTATGTCTCACATGTTTGGGGAGGATCCACTCATACAGCTCTCCTAAACAGGGTTGAGTCAAAAGCTTTTCGTCTCATCAACTCCTCTCCTCTGACTGACTGTCTTCAATCTTTAAATCACCGCCGCAATGTTGCTTCTCTTGCTCTCTTCTACCGTTATTTTCATGCTCACTGCTCTTCTGAACTTGCTAACTGCATGCCTCCCCCCCCTCCCGCGGCCTCGCTGCACAAGACTTTCTACTCATTCTCATCCCTATTCATCTTCCTAATGCAAGAGTTAATCAGTATCTTTACTCTTTCATCCCTTTCACTGGTAAACTCTGGAACTCTCTTCCTGTTTCTATTTTTCCACTTTCCTATGACTTAAATCTTTTCAAAAGAAGAGTAACAAGACACCTCCCGAACTAAATTGGCCTACCCCTCTGTTTTTATTTTATTCTCTTACTGTCTTCTTTATAGGGACTGGCAACTAAGCGGGCTTTGTGTTACCCATTTTTGTTGTGCCCTTGGCCAGTTCCTTGTGATGTAAAAAAAAAAAAAAAAAAAAAATCCTTAAAGTGGGAACGCAGGCTGTTACTGTCTCCTTGAGCAAGGGGATGGGGTATGTGTAGTATGTGAGGTCCTAGCTTTACCCAAAGATCAGTCTCTATGAGCTCTAAGCTCTTTCAGGGAGTATTGCAGCAGTTGGTCGCATGTCCAGGGCGTAATCAAGCTGTGGGTGAATTACACACACACACATATATATACATATATATATATATATATATATATATATATATATATATATATATATATATAATATATATATTATATATATATATATATATATATATATATATATATATATATATATATATATATATATTATATATATATATATACCCCTACACTCAGACCTACTCACACACGAAAAAAATCATTTGTAAGTAATACTTTAACATTATTCATAGCGGGAGAGAGAGGAGAGAGAGAGAGGAGAGAGAGAGAGAGAGGAGAGAGAGAGAGAGAGAGAGAGAGAGAGAGAGAGAGAGAGGAGAGAGAGAGAGAGGAGAGAGAAGGAGAAGAAGGGGGCATATACAAAAAAGAAATGAAAAGCGCGTGTGTATGGAAAAGTCAACCGCAGGGGAAAAAATAGACGTAAGGAAAAAGAAGAACGCGAGCTGAAATAAGGTTGGTTTACTAGGTCAGCCGGACATCGGTCACTCTTGGGGAGGAGGAAGTGGAGGGGGAGGAGGAGGAGGGGGAGGAGGGGAAGCAGCAGGTAGGAAGTAGAATAAATGGAATGAATGAATAAGAAGAAGGCAGTAAGGAAGGAAAGGAAAGAGATGAAAGTAAGAAAATAATGAAATGATGGCAAAAAGAGAAGAACAAGAACACCAGCAATAAGAATGTTTGAAGAGATAATGTGAACGGTGGAATAACTACAGGAGTGGAAGAACAACAGAACCATTGTGGATTAGAGAGAGAGAGAGAGAGAGAGAGAGAGAGAGAGAGAGAGAGAGAGAGAGAGAGAGAGAGAGAGAGAGAGAGAGAGAGAGAGAGAGAGGAGAGAGAGAGAGGAGAGAGGAGAGAGAGAAAAGAGATGTAATAATCCTATCCGTTTATATCGTCTTTGCAACGTAACAATGCAGACTTTTACGATTGGTTTGCCATGAGAGGAGGACAGGGAAGGGGACGAGGAGGAGGTGGAGGAGGGGAAATAAGAAGGAGGAGGAGGAGAATACAAAAAAACAAAAAACAGGAATAGTATAAAGAAGTTTTATTTAAGGAAGAGAAACAGGAAGAGAATGATAATAAGAAACAAGAGTAGAAAGAAGAAGAGGTGGAGGAGGTCGTATGTTGTTTTGTCTCGCTTTCCTTCTTCCTCTCGGCTAATTAATCGTTATTTAGTCTGACCTTTTCTCGCTGACATTATTCCATTTATTTAACCCCGTGAGGCCCAGAACGTAATTTCCATTGTAATTTAACAACCATAAGGCAATTTTTAGCTAATATAAGCAATGTTTTATAGATATGACCTGTTTAGTGTCCTTGTCCGCTAACTAATTTGGCATATTCAGTTACTTTTTGTAATTTTATGGCTACCAACAGACGATTTTTTATAGCAAAGGAAAGATCTGGGCATGAAAGGGTAAATATTTTCTTCCATGTCTTTTTTCTTTGGTGTTTCGTGGATGGATTGGATTGACTTGCTCCTACTTGATCTCTAGTTGAATGTTCTTGCCACTTCTTTTTCCTCCATTTAGAATAAGAAACAAAATAAGCGGGTTGTATCATCATCATCATCATCATCATCATCATCATACCTGTATTCTTCTCGTCCACAGCTACTTAAAAACTATAATTATCTCTTGAAGTGGAGAGAAAGTTGATGATGATTCACGCATACGAGATAGGCAAGAATGACAGGAAAACATGAATTCAATTACAAAAGCAGATGACTGTATTGAGTAAGTTGAAATATCTAAACATCACTGACCACCCACTAGCCCAGTGTCCCGGGGTAGTGGGTTGTCACTCACCACAGGCTCAAGGGCTAATGCGACGGAGATGAGCACCGAGGCCACGCGCAGCATAGCGTATGTCCCCATCTTTACCTTACTGATCACTTCGCTCGGATAATTGATAGGACAGAATACATAACTTAGACCTTTGAGCAGTTGACACAAATTCAGAATGATGTGACTACAAACTGCATAGTAATAACTCTTTCGTTATGTCATTTCTGCCTTTCTTTCTTTCCATTTCTTTATTTAGTGTGTGTGTGTGTGTGTGTGTGTGTGTGTGTGTGTGTGTGTGTGTGTGTGTGTGTGTGTGTGTGTGTGTGTGTATATGTGTGTGTGTATGTTTTTTTTTTTGATGTGTGTGTGTGTGTGTGTGTGTGTGTGTGTGTGTGTGTGTGTGTGTGTGTGTGTGTGTGTGTGTGTGTGTGTGTGTGTGTATTCATCTAGTTGTATTCATCTAGTTGTATTTTACAGGGCCAGAGCAATGCTCGTGTGGCCCCGTCTCCATATCAACATTTTTATCATTCATCCTTAGTGCTTTGTGTTGACCGAAGCCAGCACCCCGGAGAGCAGGTCACAAACCCCGGCTAACACCCGGTACCCATTCACTGCTGGGTGGACAGTGTGTGTGTGTGTGTGTGTGTGTGTGTGTGTGTGTGTCATAGTAGAAAGACTGCAAGACGAACATTTCTAAGCACTGCCCGGGCCAGAAACAAAGAAAGTAAGGTCAGGAAGGTAGCAAAAGGATGGGGAAAATATTACGAGATATATATTTTTTTCAAAGGAGAGGAAATGATTGAAGAAAAAAACCCAATAAGAAAAAGGGGAATGTTGTTATATAAATAGGGAGCGACATAAAAGATTGAAAAGAAGTAGTTCTGATAGTAATGATAAAAGTAACAATGATGATGATGATGATACAAGGGAAAATATTTATTTCGGTGCATTAGGTAAGAAGAGTAACAAACAAAGAAGGAAAACAACTATAGATAATCAGGTTACGTTTGATTTTGTAGATTACTAAAGAAATGAAGCAAGGAAAGAAAAAGGAGAGATGATAAGATAAGAATGCAGAAGTAAGTGTTGGCAGTATCCTATTCTCAATAGATGTACGGAAGTGGCAACATTTGATATGGGAAGAAGAAGAAGAAGAAGAAGAAGAAGAAGAAGAAGAAGAAGAAGAAGAAGAAGAAGAAGAAGAGGAAGAAGAGGAAGAAAAAGAAAAGATGATGAAAAAAGAAGAAGAAGAAGAAGAAGAAGAAGAAGACGAGAAAATATGAAGCAGAAAGTAAGAAAATAACTAGAATAGCGAGAAAATAGTAACAGGATTCAGGAACAATGAAACATTTAGTTTGGAAAAAATAGAAAAACGAAAATATTAAAAAATAATGAGAAAAGAAGAAGAAAAATATTAACAACCATTGCCTACCAAAAGAGTAGCATTGAAGCCCATGACGATCATTTCCACTACATCACCTTCGCTCCACCACCACCACCACCCCCATCACCCCCACCACCACCACCACCACCCCCACCACCACCACCACCACCTCACAGAACCACATCCACCCATTCTACAATCCACCCTTGTATCCTTTACCACCCTCTCCTTCCACACCCTTCAAAAAACATCCTTCTCCACCCTACCTTCCACCCGCCATTCTTCCTCCCTCCTCCCCTCCCCCTGTCACACACACAAGTGCGGTGTGTCCTCCTTTCCCGCGGCGTCCACTGAAGAGTCCCGTGAGTAAAGTTTTCCCTGCCAGCACCAGTCCACCGTGGCCGACGCCCCCGGGCTGGTCACATCTTCCCCCGGCAGCCCACAGCCCCGGGCGTCTCACCACCGTTACCTGCGAACCCCCCTCCCCCTAACAGCACCCTCCCCCTCCCACCCCTCCACCAGCACCGATCTTCTTCCTCCTGCTGCGTGTGCTCCTCTTTTCGGGGGTGAGTGTGCGGGGGAGGGAGTGGAAATAGGCGCGTCATTGCTCTCCCTCCTCCCTCTCCCTTTGTACTATTCTGACGTAATTGTTTTGTTTTATACGTGCAGGTGTGTGTGTGTGTGTGTGTGTGTGTGTGTGTGTGAGTGATGGGTGGTCGTTGGTGTTGACGGAATGAGTTCAGGAGCAAGTCTCACAACGACCTTCTCCACGACCCTTCTACTCACTAATGTCCTCCACCCCTATTGCCGTCTCTCTCTTCCTTGTTTCCCCTTCTTGTTCCTCTTTTCTGCATGTACCCTTTCCCCTTTCTCCTTTTCTTGTTATCTTCCTTCTCTTCCTTTCTCCCTCCACCCTACTCCCTCCCTCCCCAAAAGTCTTCTCTTCCTCGTCCTTTTCGCCTGTGCTCCTTGGCCTCCCTATACCACCTCAATGGCGCCAGGTGATCTCTGCAACCCACCATTCAGTCAGTCAGTCAGTCAGTTAGGCATTCAGTTCCTCTTTCCATTGTAATTCAGGATCGCATCACAACAGAGGGATGACAAGCAGGATGCAGAATCCGAGGTCCATCGCCTTGCTTTAACTCCTCAGTACAATCTTTCATTTTCAAGTGTGCAATGTTCTGAAACATGTCTTCCTTCAACAGTTTCCTTTTCCCTTCTGTCCCGTCATCCCTTCCAGCACACTTCCAGCACACACACTATCATTTCTTGTTCTTCCTCATTCTTAACTTCGTCACACTTCCTCAATCCCAGCGTCCTTTACATCCCGTTTCCCCCTCACACATCCCCCTCACTACTGACCCCCACTACACCTCCTCCTCCTCCTCGCCGCCACACACATGGACGCACGCACTCGGTCAAATACCACTGCCGGACCTTCTCAGCGTGACCCATTTCTTCTTCCTATCAAACAGTGGCGTAAGTGGTGCAGGAGATGGTCGTGGCTGTCCCATCTATCCCTCCCTCCAGAGTCCTCTCATATCCCTGCTATAGCCTACCCTCCCGCTGGCAGATACCCGAAGGCGGAATTACGTAACGCGTGTAAAGCCGTGTCCCATAACTAGCAGAGCCCACAGCGCTAATCTCGGAACGGATAAATTGTTTCACGGCTTGCTGGAGGTGTGATGAATGTACGCTGAGAGAACCCCGACGGCGATTGGTGGAGGCGGAAGGTTCGGTGAGCCCGGCGAGCCAGTAAGTGTGCGCGTAACAGCGATTTTCCGCAGGGAAGGGGCGGGGCCTGGGAACATGTGCATTGGTTTGAGCTCGACCACAACTCAGCGCACTTATACTTGACCCGGTGTGGGACGTGGAGTGTTGGTGGGGAATGAGTGTTGTGTGCTAGGACGCGGTCAAGAGAAACAGTTGAGTGCGCAGTGTGGCACTAAGGACTTCAGGAGTCTCAGCTGCAGGATATCCCGCCCTCACCTCACGGTATAAAAGGACTTGTAGTAACCACGGGTGTGAGCTGCGAAGGATTGTTTATTCAAGTGTATATGTGTGTGTTTATACTCACCAGCACCTTCCATTCATACCCCGCCCCACCTAACTCACCTGGGACAGCACACAACCTCGACCTTGCTTTACTCGCTCCTCCTCGCCCATACGTATACAAGTTTACTTCATTCACGTCACCGCCGGCAGGGAGAAAACACGACATCGCAAAGTCAGTGAGAGACTATTAATCGTGCGAGGCTGTTTGTTAAGGTCACCGGACACTCACGCGACACCCGAGCCGCGGTACCTGCCAGGGCACGCGACACTCTCCAGGGACGCCATGCCACACCAGGCCTTAGTGCCACGAGGAACGGTGTGATCAAGGACACTGCCAGACGAACATGGACGCGGGCACTGACGTCAACGACAACAACAAGAACTTTGGCAGAATGAATGACGCGAGTGTTGTGTCATGCGTAACATTACTGTCACTCACCTTGGCGTCCCACTGACTGTTGTTACCTGTGCGCGAGGGTTGAGTCACGCCGTCGTCACCCCCACAAAGGCCCATCGGCGTGCTGAAGGGGGCGTGAAAAGCGATCACCCTAATTAGAGCCGTGTTGTGTTCAAATTCAAACTTGACGAAACAGGAGACGAAGGAAGGACACACGAGGACACACAAGAATAACTCACACCGTCAGGACGTTCATAGACTTACAGGAACGTAGAAAGAACCTTTACACACACACACACACACACACACACACACACACACACACACACTGATACGTACATACATCAGTGTTAAGGGCACGGCCTGAGTGGTGAAATAAGAAGTCAAGTCAAGAAGCAAAGGAGTGCAGAATGGAGCATGGGTATGAGTTGCGACAGTTCTGTGGCGGAGAACTGAGACCTCTTGACCGAAACTACCAAACCCACGGTAAGGACAGGAACTATTACTACTACTGCTACTTCTACTACTACTACTACTACTACTACTACTACTACTACTACTACTATTCTAACTACACTACTACTACTACAGAAGTTAGAACGGACGGGTGAGTGAGAGAGAGAGAGAGAGAGAGAATCATTACACATATATCGTATCTCCTCACGTACACACATGAACAATGGGCAGCTATCAGTGTATTTTGTCACTTGATAGTTCATTTTTCACTAGATTTTTTTAAATTTGTTTGTTTAACATCTGTGTGTGTATGTGTGTGTGTGTGTGCGTGTGTGTGTGTGTGTGTGTGTGCATTATGCATGGGCGATCACCGTCAATATTCTTTTTTTTCTTTTTTCTCTCTCTTTTTCTCTCTCGCTGTATGAAAAAGTAGCCAATTACCTTAGGATGTATTTTGTTTATATTTATTGATTTACTATCAGGTATTATCTACAAAATTGATTCATATTTATTCTTCAAATTTATTTTGTTTATCTATCAAACTTTAATCAATCACAAAACATGTTGCCTGATGGAAGGTATTGTTGTTGCTTTAAAAACATATATTCGTGATCATTAATGCCAGCTCAAGGGTTGTGGTGGTCTGCCCGCCCCTTCCAGGAAAGATACCACACCAGCATACCGTCAAGTGCGCAGGGCGGCTGTTGATGCCACCAAGGCCGAGTTGGGTGATGGGAACGAACTGTCCTCTTTTAACTGTTTAGGTTATCCATTACCCAATGATTTGTCTCGCACTTCCCTCTCCCAAGGTTTTGCTGCCGTGGCGTGTTCTGTCAATTTACGAATTTCGGTAGTGAAAGACAAATGATTGAAACACGTCGTAACATGCCATACTTATTTACTTTAGATTTGATATTGTTATTATTTTCTGATTAGAACGAGAATCACATCCTTTCCCAAGACCTGGAGACGATGATAATAATGTTGATCGGCTGGACAGAGGTATTAAAAGCGACTTATCACCATCATCACCACCATCCCTCGCCCTCTCCCTTCTCCTTCCCCCTCACCCTTAACAACTACTGCCTCCACCACCCCCAAACTCCAGCCACCATCACTTCTACTTCCACCAACACCATTTTCTCCCCCTCCTCCCCGTCTACTTGTTCATCCATTAACTCATTACATCTACCGCCTCTACCTCCCCTACCCCCCCTATACACCACCACCAGCCCCCAGCCCTCCCCCCCACCCTCCATCATCCATCCTAATATCGGAGAGCAGTGAAAGCTTTACTCTGTGCATCAAGCATGAGTACACACACACGTCTGAGCTGTGCAGCTGTACGCCTACGTTTTTATAGTAATACCGTAC
>JACEEZ010002014.1:0-21389 GCA_016584305.1 Chionoecetes opilio | reverse complement strand
GGCAATTTTACTTTGGGGATAAAAACCCCAAAACAATTTTTAACAATTTGTGCCTCAGTTTAAACTTACTGGCCCCCCTTTTTTTCCAACCCCAACCCGTTTTTAAAACTTTCCAAAAAGGCCCCTTTTAAAAATTTAAAATTTAATACCCCCCGGGCTGTTCTGCTTCTCTGCCCGACCTCTCATTCGGTAATATGGCCGCATTAAGAGGGTGAATTTTGCTTCCTTTTTAAGGGGAAAAAAAATGCGTTTTTATCCCCGGCAAATCGGTAACTTTTTTTGCACAAAATTACCCTTTTTTTTTTTTTGCGCCCCTGTAACGGGGATTCCCGAAATACGGCATTGGGTTCCACCTTTGGCATCCCGGTAAAGCGAAATCTCGTATAGCGAATACATAACTAATGGTAAAATATGGGTTTGGTTCCGGACCCCCAAAGAATGTTTTTAAACTAAATAAACTACCAAACACAAACCACAGCGTCTATATTACCCACAGTACTCCCTATTCTGGAAAAAGCATTCTAAAAGAGAAAATGCACACAAAGGTTGTACTGAAAGGGGGACAGGGTTTAAAGACGTTGTCTGGGGACGCCGCGTGATAAAAGAAGGGTGGGGTGGGTGGGGGGCAAGGGGGGTGTGCAGCCCTCTTCCACTGCCCACAAACTCGTTCTGCGCATCTAACTTGTACATTGTTGGGTCCTTTTAGCTAGACCTGTTACACCAAACACAGTTCCACGGGTTTATTTCGGGGGGAATATGTAGGACAGGGGAGGAATGCCACAGAAACGAAGATGGGGAGGATGCCCTCTCCTGTGGTGGTAGGTAGGAAAACTGCTAAAGCTGGTCTAGGAAGCCAGGGCCAGGAAACCCAGCAACGGAGGGCGGGGGGATTTGGGGTAAAGGGAGTCGGTCCACGCCGGGTTTTTTGGCTTGCCTTTTAAAGGGTAATTAGCCAGGTGTGCGGCCACAACTTGGGCCCACCAAAACATCATCATACAGCCCAGATGCATACGTGGAGGGCGCGCATTTTAAATTTGGGTAATTTTGTCCCCCAGTTTGAATTTTTAGCATTGATTTTCATCTCGTAATTGAAAAAGATCCTAATTTACTCAGCTGTTCATCTGATTTTCATATACCGAATGCTCGTATAACGGGATTCCCTGTAAAAATTTTTTATATATATATTATATTATATATATTATAATATTTTATAATTATAAAATATAAAATAGAGGCAATTTTTCCTCCATGGGGGGAAGCGAGTCTTATAATAAAGAAAAAACCCAGGCGGGGTAGAAAAAATGCGCAATTTAAATGCCAATAATTTTATAATTTGTATTTTTTCTTTTTTAAAAAAATTTTGATCCGTTTTAGGCTGATGATGGCTTTGTATGCCGAAACTTTAAAAAAACAATCAAGATGTTTCTACCCGCGTGGGTTTTTATCTTTATTTATAATTATATTATATTTTTATATATATATATATATTTTATTTTAAAAATATTATTATTTTATAATTAAAATATGTACCGTATTTCCGGCGCATAAGAGCGCTTTTTTCCCAAAAAAGGAATGCAAAAAACACCCGCATCTAAACGCCCAATTACAATGGAAAAGGGGCGAGAAACAGAAAAACCGTGGTGTATTACTAAGGGGGTTCAAGTGACCTGTGTTGAGCAGTAACCACTGAACACAAAATTTGTAATTGTCTACTAAAAATATCACATAAAGATAAACCCAAAAAAAAGTAGGGTTTAAAGAAAAAAGGTGGAGCAACAAATGCGGTTTCTGCTGCCAAATGGCCCTTAGTGAAACTACCCCCCCCCCCTGCCAATCTCCATTAAAAGGATGGGGACAGGGAGGCCTGACCCCTTTGGGGACAACCCCAAAATTCTTGATCTTTTCCCAACTACAAACCCTTCTGCTTCTCTGTGAAAAAAATTTCTCCATTGGGGTTTCCCCCCATACAATCTTATTTTTTGTAAATGCCCATCGCTCCGGGACCGTCTCGGGACCCACCTAAGGGGGGAGTGCTTCTGGCACTTCAAAACCTAGGTTAAGACCCAAGGCTACTTTTCTGATTTTTCCCTGGAAATTTTCTGCTTCCCCTGTCAAAAACCCATCTCTTTTTGCAGAGCGCATAACTGAGGTCTATAATGTCTCTGGCTGGGGCGTCATTCCCACACCTCAATGAAAAGCCCGTAAACCTTTGGGGTTTAAAACTCTGCTTTTTCTCATGCTGTCCGGATGAGAGGTGGCTCCAAGCGGTACCGTAACTCCACTCCTCAAACTCATCCCTTTATATTTCTCCCGAAATCATCCCAATCTTTATTTTCAACTTACCAAAAACTTTTTCATTCATAAAAATGTAAAAATCTTTCTAAATAAAATTCCCTCTCGTGCCCTTCTGGCTCTAATAAACATCTCAAAAATTTTTCTTCTTTTTTTTCCCTCCTATGTTTCACCCAGATGGCTAAGCTGTCTATCTATTTCTAAAGCTGAACTCTTGCTAAAACCCTTTGCTAAAAATTCCACTCGGGTTGATAAAGGGCTTTTTCCTCCTTCTCCTCCACCCTTGACAATTTACCTGTCTTAAGATCCTTCGGAATGATTTTTTCTTTCCCCTTTCTGGCCTAGACCTCAAAAGGCTTCGGTCCGAGGAGTCCCTCCTATTTTCCAAAAAGGCTTCTTCTTGCATTTGCCGGGTCAAAATTTTTCTGTCTTTTTTATCTACTTCCACTTTCCTTCTTGGCGGGAATTTTTTGCTCACATCCAACCTGTTCCTAAAGGGTGACCTTTCTAACCTTAAAACTGCCCGTCCAAAGCTTTGATTCCTGCCTTTCTAAATTTTTTTAAATCTATCTTGAAAAGAAGATTTTAACATCTACTGCTCACAAACTTCTATTGATCGTCAGTATTTCTATAAAAGGGGGATCTTCTAGCTTTCCTAAATGAATCTTGGTCATCCTCCTTTAGGGGTTCGGGGAAAATTTTGCTTTGCCCTTTTACATATCAAAAGCTTTTTTATAGAGTCTGGCACAAAACTTTAATTTTCCAAAATACCCCCATTTGGTTTTTCCTTCTCTCTGTACCTTCATCTTAAATTTTCCCTTTTAACAAAACCCTTCTTTTGCAGCTACTGTAGACGGACATTGTTCTTTTCCTAATTATCAAGTGGTGTTCTCCCGGGGTTCTGTCCTATCACCCACTCTCTTTTTATTTTTTAATGATCTAAGTCTAAATCAAAGCCCCACCACTCCTATGCTGATATTCTACCCTGCATTTTTTAACGTCGTTTATAACGTCCAATCAAAGGAATAAGTGATTCACGGAAGATGCCACCGAGGCCTAACTTTTGACTTTTTAAATTTTTGATTGGGGCAAAACAAAAATTTTTTGTTCAATGCCTCAAAAACCCAAATTTCTTCACCTATCTATGCAAACCTACCAAAATAAATATCCCCCCTTTTTCAATGACCTCAAATGTCTCCTTCTTCTACAAAGAAAATTCTGGCTATCCTTTTCTAAAAAACTGAATGGGGAAACCACAAACTCATCTCTTGCTAAAACAGCTTCTAAAATTAGGGGTCCTGTGGCATCTGCGTCCCTTTTTTTTCTCCCTCCCAATTGCTTGCTCTCACAGGGCCTTTTTCCCCCCCTGTATGGAGTATATCTCACATTTTTGGGGGGGGATCCCCTCAAAAAGCTCCCTAAACAGGGGTTTAGCAAAAGCTTTTCGTCTCATCAACCTCCCCTTTCCCCTGACTGACTGTCTCAAACTTTAAAAACACCGCCGCAATGTTGCTTCTTGCTCTCTTCTACCGATTTTCATGCTCACTGTTTTTTGAACTGCTACTGCTGACCCCCCCCGGGGGCCCTCCTGCACAAGACTTCTACTCATTCTCACCCCATTCTTCCATCTTTCCCAATGCAAGAGTTAATCAGTATCTTTTACTCTTTCATCCCTTTCACTGGTAAACTCGGGAAATCTCTTTCCCGTTTCTATTTTCCCACTTTCCTATGATTAAATCTTTTTTAAAAAAAGAGTAACAAGACACTCCCGAACTAATTGGGGCACCCTTCTTTTTTTTTTTTTTCTCTTACTGTCTTCTTTAGGGGCTGGCAACTAACGGGGTTTGTGTTACCCATTTTTGTTTTGCCCTTGGCCCTTTCCTTTTGATGTAAAAAAAAAAAAAAAGGGCCCTTAAACCCCCGATCCCTCAAAACCTACCCCTGCATCTCTATGGGAAAAGGAAAAATTGTAAACTTACTGGAAAGAGGCTAGTAGAAAGGCCGGGGAACCCCGAACAGGCGGAAGCCCTTTCCCCCCACATCACACCAAAACCAAAACCCATCCGGGGCCACAATTTCATCCGCCCCGAGGGCCCAACACACCATACCATCAGCCTGACCTGTACCTTCCTGAGGAAGACTAATCAACCCCCGCGACTGTGATAGATTCACAGATGTAAACCATGGTGAATATCTTCGATCCCGACTTTCAGTGTCCTTCAACAATAACAAAAAGGTAGAGATGACACCTTACAATATAACACCTTACAGTTTTAAACCTTAATATCTGGGAATTTTTGTTATTGGGCAACCACCGATTTCGAGGCCGAAACTTAAGTTTTCCTGAATAGTTTTGGGGTGTTTTGAATTAATCTGGCCCCGTTTTTGTAGGAAATCAATGTTTTGTTTACATGTGGGGGGGGGGGGGTGCCCGCCCTGCCCCTCCAGGCCCGCCTCGCAAACATTGCTAAGCTTTACACTGCCATAGTATTGATAATTTTCGTTTGATCTCTATTTCTTCTGTTACTAACCAAACCCCACCTCTAACCTAACTTAACTTTCTGGCTGAAATATGGTAGATTTTCGTTAGTACATGTAATGCGATTATTATTCAATTGCACCACTGGAAATGGGGCTCAAAATACTCAGAATGAAGAAAGCTACACGATAATGTAGGTAAGAACCTAGGACTTTTGAAAGCCCACTACCGAAACAATACCATTATCTTTACTGCAAATTTTCCCCCAAAGTCTAAACACATAGCAGAAAAGCAACAACGACATACTTAAAACATTGAATCTAAGCTAAATTTTCATAGGTAGAAAATATTAGAATATCAATTATTCGTGGAGCATCCTGCAATAAATTATTACCAATTTTGGTTACCCTACACTGCCCATTCTCTTTATATTTTAACTAATATAATTTTTCATTTACATACATTGCACTGTGAATATTGTATTGGGTACATCCTCAAAATCATTTGTTTTTCCTTACAAACCTTTTTTTTTTATAACTTTTAATAAATTTACCAAAAAATAAATGTCTTCAAAAAATTAGATTTGTATTTTCTCTAAATATTTATGTAAAATATGGGTGCGTCTTATGCGCTAGCAAATACGATATATATATATTGTATACAGTAAAACCTCTCGTATTCGGACCCTCATTATTCGGACTTCGACATTATTCGGACCTCCTCCTCCTCTTTTTTGTTGTTGTTGTTGTTTGTTTTAAGTGGTAGGTAGGATGTGATGATGCGAGTCAGTGAGGTTAGAGGCCCAGGCAGCCAGGCAGAGCTTTTATGATCCATCACTGAGCATATTCTTTGTATACTGTAATTGTGGTTTCTTTGTTGTGTCCAAATATTGTATTGGCAAGTGATCTGCGGCCTTAAGCCTTGAGCCCAGATCCAGCAACGGAGGTGGTATTTCCAGCTACCACCCACTCTCCCACCACCTAGATATTACCTGCCCTTACTACCATATCCAGCAAGCCTCCCTCGGTAGGTAGTAAACGGGTAAGAAGGCCCTGACTGGCTTGGGCGAGTAATGACGTCATCAAACTTGTCATCAGTCACCAGCCAATGACAAACTATTTCTAAAACTTCTAGACCAATCGCAAGTCAATAAGACGTTTGACATGGCCTTTAAAGGTCGTGTCACACAAACACTTTTTCTATTATTGTTACGGGGTGGGCCCCGGCAAGAATGTTTCCCCCATCACTGGCTACCCCGCCACCTCAACACCTTTAAATAACCATTATTTATGGTGACACACAGTACTACACTGACCTAAATAATGACACGTGTATATAACAGCTCACCAAAGTCACTACGATGTATAATAACTAGTAATAAGACGTAAAACCCTGCCCAACCTGCTGGCGAGCGACCTGCCCTGCCTGGCGCCCTGCCTACCTCTCATGATAACACGCTGTCATCCGCCTCACTTGTGTCTTCCTAAAGAAGACAGGTCAGCTACCTCACCTGTGATATCACCAGGGATCGTAGGGTTCCTCTAGGGGTCCTCACAGCCCTACAAAAACAACAAGAAGGAAGAGGAAAACTCAGCCATCATGAACTGCTGCCGCTGTCACACGTAGGACTGACAGTGCTGTACACTACACATGTACAGTACAGTACCCTCCCGAGTTTCGCACTTGCTTTCTTCCCAAGGCATAGCACGAAACTCGCGATTGCGAAACTCGGTATTGAAAACACTGTAAAAAAGCTTATTTAGTCCGTGCGAGGTCTACCTACCGTATTTTACAGCTTATAAGACTCACTTTTTCCCTAAAAAATATCCTGAAATGCCCCAAGCCCCTGTCCACCCAGCAGTGAATGGGTACTGGTTTTACCAAGGGTTTGTGACCCGCCTCCCGGGTGGTGCTTCGGCCAACACTACGTAAGGAAGGAGGAGGGGAGAGCTTGAGCTTGAGCTTGAGTTTGGGAGTCACCCAGCAGATGATGTCGGTGAAGCCTTTATCCGGCGTTCTCCCACTCACGTATTCTGTCCTACAAACGATACTTGATCTTGATCTTGATATTACAGGTAGCCTATTCTTCATAGGCCAGGCCTTTGAACCGGTGTTGCTTAAAATAAGTAACACCTCGAAATAAGTAGCATCACAGCCCTCAAGTAAACCTCCAGGGCCTACCATCCCAACCCTGGAGCTTACGGCCTAACGGCGCTGTAGGCGCACACACAACACACACACACACAAAAAAAAAAAAACATGTACGAAGCAGCGCGAAAGTCAGGATGGTAAGAATTTAGGACTCAGCGCGAAACTCGAGGATCGTGAAACTCGGGAGGGTACTGCACTGTATTTTTATTGTGTATCTTTACCGTAGATTTACATGATTTATCTTATGTTTATTGATATTTTCATGACTTAGAAATTTTCTATATTCACCTAAAAAAAAAATCTTTTCATTTTTAAATATGGGGGATATAATCCCCCCCATTATTTGGATCCTTGCATTACTCGGACCACTTCTTGGCCCAATTAGTCCGGATATGAGAGGTTTTACTGTATGTAATATATATATATATAATATATATATATATATATAAATAAGATATAGATATATATACAGTCAAACCTCGATATAACGGACCTCGATGTAATGGACTTCGGATATAACGGACTCCATTTGCGTGACTTTTTTTTTTTTTTTTTTTTTTTTTTTTTTTGCATATTAGACCACTTATCGCCACTCGAATTGTCAACTCAGCATAATTGCATTATTTTCTCATTTTAACTTTGGAATGCTTGGGTTTTAAGGAGTTTTGATGTATCACATATTAAGATATACTATTATAAGGAAGGAGCCTGTGTTGCTAGTGATTTAGTGGTAGAAGGTGTGTATTGTTTAAAATAGGGACTATTAGTGTTATGGCGGGGCCGCTGCTACGTCTCCCTGTCACCTCAACACCCTAAATCACCCTTATCTAAGGTAACATGCAGTGTTACACTGACCTAAATAGTGACACGTGTATAGAACTGCACTTCACAACCATATAATATATATAATAATGAGCATTAGTCATGATAATAAGCAATACCTTTGGAAGCCACGGCTGAATCTGGCTCGTAGTAATTTTTTTACCTTTCCCTAGAGCTTGAGCTTGACTAGCTACACGGTCTGGTTGTGTTTGTGATTATTTCTCATTTATTTAACTATTTTCCCGTTTTTTTCATATATTTTTCCACCCTTGGGAAAATACTTTCGCTATAACGGACAATCGGCTTTAACGGACCACTCCTCCCCCCCTTTAGTCCATTATATCGAGGTTTGACTGTATATATATATATATATATATATATATATATATATATATATAATTATAATTATATATATATATATATATATATATATACGTATATATATATATATATATATATACTATAATTATATATTATATATATAATATATATCTATATATATATATATATATATATACGTACACTCAAACCTCGGCTATCGAGCATTCGGCTATCGCGCTTTATGGCTATCGCGCATACCCAAATGTACTACAATCCTCGGCTATAGCGCAGCAAGCTACCGTGTATCACGGATCTTTTTTTTTTTTTTTTTTTTTTTTTTTTGTCTTTAGCGACTGTAGGCAGTCCCCTCCAGTGCCTGCAATGGTAGGTCCTGGAGGCTCACATGAGGACTGTGATCGTTGGCTCTCGCCTCTAATGGCGCAGGCATGATTTTTAAAGTGGCGACGTCTGCGTAATAGTTGGTCAAATATTGACGTCAGGGGATTACATACACAAAGTTTGTTACTGAGGCCAAAAATCCTGATTTGACTCTAATATTTAACTGCTAAGCACAAAGTATATTTATAAAACCTTATTTTGTTTTAAGAGTACTGTTGGCCTTAAGGGCCCGGGGGGAGCACAATTACCTTTTTCCAAACTATTTTGCCTGGCCCCTTTTGTGGCCGCTAATAAAGATGGCGGCCCACGTAGGACATTTTCGTCAGCTGTGCATATTAAACAAAGACGAAATGTGTTTTCTTAAAGTGTTTTTTAGGGCCGGGAATATCCGTTAGGAAGCATATGACCCCTGGAGATGTATTATGATGATATCAAAGTCGTGGTATTTTGATCAGTCTTCTCAGGAAAACGTGGTGGGAAAAAAAAAAAAAATTTTTTTCCCCCCCCCAACCGGGGGATTCCCTTTAAAACCTGGGCCCCCGGGGGGAAAAACGGGGGGGGTTTTTAATTAAAACATTTTGATCCACGGGGGGGTTTGTGGTGGTAAAAAAAAATTAAAACTTATTGGAGCAAGGGAAAAAACAAAAATATAACGTAAACCTGGTGCCCCAAAAAAATTTTTTTAACCAACCCAAGGTCTTTTTTCTAGAAAATTTTTTTTCCTTACAATAGGGGGTGGGGGGGCCCGGGGCCCCAAATTTTGGGGGGGGGGGGAAGGGGGCCCAAAATTTTTTGGGAAAGGGTCTGGGCCGGGGGGGACCCCCCGGGGGTGCCGGGTGGGGGGGCGCGGGGCCCCCCCCGGGGGGCCCCCCCCTTTTCCCAAAATGATCAAAAACACACATTCCAAAATTTTTTTTTTTTCCAAAAAAAATTTAAAAATTTGGGATTATCCGGGGAAAAATTGTTTATATTTGTCTTTTTGGGGACCTTGGTTCCCCAACCGGGGGCACCCATTGGGGGGTGGGAAAAAAATTTTTAATAATTTTTTATATAATATAATTTTTTATATATTTTATATATATATTATTAAATTTTTTTTGGTTCCCAAACTTTTATCCGAATTCCCGAAAACCGAAAAGCTCCCCGAAAACCGAACATGTTTCCTGAGAGAGGTCATAGTTCCTGAAGAGGTACATTTCCTGAGAGGGGGTACATATTTTCCTGAGAGAGGTACATATTTTTCCTGGAGAGGTACGTACGTATTTCCCGAAGAGGTATGTGTTCCTGAGAGAGTACTATTTCCCCTGAGAGAGGTACATATTTCCCTGAGAGAGGTCGTATTTCCCTAAGAGGTACATAGTTCCTGAGAGAGGTACATAGTTCCTGAGAGAGGTACATAGTTCCTGAGAGAGGTACATAGTTCCTGAGAGAGGTACATATTTTTCCTGGAGAGGTACTATTTTTGAGAGAGGTACATATTCCTAGAGAGGTACTAGCCCCCGAGAGAGGTACATAGTTCCTGAAGAGGTACATTTCCGGGGGGTACATATTCCTGGAGAGGTACATAGTTCCTGAGAGAGGTACATAGTTCTGAGGAGGTACGTAGTTCCTGAGAGAGGTACATAGTTCCTGAGAGAGGACATATTTCCGAGAGAGGACTATTTCCCTGAAAAGGGTCATAGTTCCTGAGAGAGGTACATAGTTCCTAGAGGGTACCTACTATTTCCCTGGGGAAGGTACATATTTCCCGAGAGAGGTAAATATTTCCCTAAAGGAGGTACGTAGTTCCGAGAGAGGTATTCGTTCCTGAGAGAGGGTACATAGTTTCCTGAGAGAGGTACATAGTTCCTGAGAGAGGTAGTAGTTCCTGGGGAAGGGTATTAGTTTCCTGAGAGAGGTACGTAGTTCCTGAAAAGGGTGGGCCCTACATATGGTTGTTCATGTTCCCTAACCAGCATGAAAAACCCAAATAAAAAAGTTTTTGTACTTATGAAATAAAAAATTAATGTCCGTAGCAATTATGATCTTCCTTTTAAATCGTATTACTGGATAACGACAGGAATATTTATGGTTATACTTTCTAAGTATATTGCAATATAGTATGCTTTTATAAGTGTTGAACAGCCCATTAGTCTATTAATCGGCTAAGGGTTGTGCAACACCCCTTAAAACATTAATATATCTGCAATATACTTAGAAAGTATAATCATAAATATTCCTCAATCAGTTAATATAACAGCGGCAAATGGTCATATTGCCCTACGGCGGGCCGCTGGGAGCGGCCCGCCGGTGAGCCTCTGAGCAAATTCCCAGGGGCCCCTACGTCGTAAACTTCCGTCGGGCCGCCGGTAAGACATACGGAGGGCCTCTGGAGGCCCTCCGTCTTTGTGTTTGCTGGGAAGTTATTAAGAAGCTTGATCGTAGTGTATCTGCTCGGCGTCTTACTGAAGATTATGGTGTGGGAATACAACAATATACGACATAAAGAAACAGAAACTAAGTTGTTGCAGTTTTACAGTGACAGTAATGACCAGAAACTAATGAAAAATGGGAAAAACGCTGCATAGGGCAAAAATCAAAGATTTTGACCGTGTGCTGATGGAGTGGGTTCGACAACGAAGAATTGAACGTAATGCCACTAAATGGTTTGATGGTAATGAAACAAGCTAGAAAATACCATGAAGAACTGAGCAGATAAAGGCGAATGTGAATATTCAGAAGGTTTGGCTGCAGAAATTTAAGAAGCGTCATGGTATAAAATATCTAAAAATCTGGGGTGAAAAAGCTTCTGCGATTATGATGCAGCTGAACGTTCATTGATGAATTTGCCAATATCCCTATATGATGAAAACCTCAGTCCGGAGCAAATATACAATGCTGATGAAACAACACTACTGTTTTATCTAAAAAGCGTTAAAATCTACGTTAAAAATCTTCCATTCTGAAATCCGAAAAATTCTGAAATCCGAAAAGTGTCTGGTCCCAAGGTTTTCGGATAACAGATTGTGAACCTGTATTATATATATATATATATATATAATATATATATATATTATATATATATATATATCTATATATAATTATATATAATATATATATATATATATATATATATATATATATATATTATATAGGGAGGTCCCCTTATACGAGCATTCGATATTTCGAGAATCCGATGATACGAGATGTGTAAATTAGGGGCTATTTTCAATATACGAGATCGAAATCCAATGTTACGACATTCAAACTGGGGTGAGTAAAATTACCAAGTTATTTACTAAAGTAATTACAAGTTACTTACTAAAGTAAATTACAAGTATTTACTAAAATTATAAAGTCATTTACTGATATATGATTTACCTAAGGTTGTACGATAATCAATCTGAAAATATGATAATTTTGGTGGCTGGGTACGACAATGTGGCCTATAAAAATTCCAACCCTGGGCGAGAAGCCAGCAACGGAGGTAGTATGACCAGCAACCGACCTGCTCGCACTACCTAGATACTACTTTCCCTACCGACGGAAGCTACAAAGCACCCTCGATAGGTCGTAAACGAGTATGAAGGTTGTGACTGGGCTAAGGCGTCATCCGTCACCACCCAAATGACAAACAGTTTTAAAATTTCTCGACCAATCCCCAAGCCAGCGAGACATATTTCCGGCAAGAATGGCATGCCAGACTGCCTCTCTCCCCCTTCGTCCCCGTTATCTAAAACTCATTCTCGTTTTATTCGGAATGCTTGCGTTTTAAGGAGTTTTTGATGTACCCAGATAGTGAGATATATAAAAAGGACCTGTGTGCTAATGTTTTGATGGTAGAAGGTGTGTATTTGGGTTAAATTAGTGAATATTTGTGTTTTTGGAGGGACTCCGGGGCAAGAATTTCTCCGTCACTCACTGCCTCGCCAGCAGTCCCCTTTAAATCATAACATTTTTAAAATTTAGCCCTTATTTAAGGCGGACAACATGGTGCTACATGATTTAGATAATGACACGTGTATATAACTCTCACCATAATCACTAAGTTGTATAATAACGAGTTAAGACGTTTAAGCCTGCCCAAACCTACCGTGGCGGAGGAGGCGGCGGCCTGCCCCGTCCGCCCCTCTCTCAAAAACCGCCGTCATTTCCCCCTCACCTGTGCCTTCCTGAAGAAGACAGTCAGCTCCTACGCCTGTATGCACCATAGGATTTTACCATGGGTCATAGGATTCCTCAAAGGATCCTTGCTTCCTACTAAAAAATTACCAAGGAGATCTCCGCTGGCGGCGGAAATGTCTGCCGCCCGCACAACACACACCCCGTTATCAGCTGTATAATATGTGCCTTCCTGAAGAAGTCAGGGCAGCTCCCCCGCCTGGATAGCACCATAGGATATCACCAGGGATCATAGGATTCCTCAAGGGGTTCTCGCCCCCCCTACTAAATATTACAAATTTATTTTAGCTTGAAAAACATTTTTTTTTTTTTTTAATTGATGGGGTCCTGGAACCGAACCTATATTTTAACCATTTAGTTATGTGTTTCTGTAACCGCTATTGTCGCTTTACGGTATGCAGGTGAACCTAACTGCTTCTTATTTTCGGACTATTCCCTGTATATATATTATATATATAAATATATATTATATACTATATGATATATTGAATATATAATATTAATATTATATTATATATATATTCTATATCTATATATATATATATATATATAGACCTCTATAATGCATATATATATATTATACTATCGTATCTACGTATATATTAGTAATATATATCTTATATATAGATTCTTCAATAGCCAGTCCTTTGACCAGTGTTGGCATAAAATAAGTGAACACCTACAACATAAGTGGAACCTGCCTAGGCTCACACTACTCCGCCTATCCGTATACCTTATTTACCACAAAAGACCCTTTGTTAAGTCACGCTGTCGTGCTCCGTTAAGTGAGGTAGTTTGTCTTTTGGTTTAGCTCTCATGATTAGAATAGGCACGTCTGTGGGCTGACAAGAGTGTTGATGGAGGCGTGAGAGTGAGTGTGTTGTGTGTGTGGTGCTGTGGTTGCACGAGTGGTAGTGTCGTGGTATCTTGAAGTATTCGCTGAGGTTGTAAGGTAGGTAGACGGGTGCTAGGAGAGATGTAGGTGCAGTGGGTGTGGATGCGTACGCGCTTAGACTACTCTGGAGGCGTATCGAAGGACCTGAAAATGAGCTTGCAAGTGAAGTGAACGAATTGAAAAGCGTTGTTGAAGAAGGCCGCAAATTAGGTAACGTTCTCTTAAGTGTGGAGGTCTGAAGGTCCACGTGGATCGAGTGGCAGGCACATTGCGATGATTATGCCTGGTTAGTGGAGTCACCAGAGCGAGAGTACGTGGACTCATTTCGACGCATACTCCTGTTCTGTATTCTACTAGGGTACTGGTGTGTTTGGAAGGTAGTTGATCATGGAGCCGCCCGCAGTAGAAAGGGTAAACAATCGACGCATTCGTTTGTGCAACGAACAACATTTCATGTAACTTGTTTGGGCTGAAGAGGATATATACTTCTTTTAGGAAAGTAACGATACATAATTACCCGAAGGTAAATCTTGGTTTGTTTGGTGACAGGTTCAGGTATAGTTCATCATTGACCAGCACAATGTTATGTGACAGAGAAGGGATGCGCCATGGAAGTCGGTGAGTTTTACCAAGGTAGGGGGAAGTAGGGTTATGTTTAGTGTGGGGGTGCGGGAAAAAACCCCAACAGGTATAAGTTGGAGTGCATGGTGCGGACGCTAATGGGAAAAATGCCCAGCAGCTTGCCTTGAGCGCTGGGGGATAATAGATGATTTGAGTGTGTAGAGAATGAGAGTTGGCTACGGGCGGTTTCAGAATCTTTGTAGGTAAAGTTAGGTGACAGGGTTGGGCTCCCTGTGGTGTTTAGTGGTGTCCTGTCCCAAACTCTTTTCTGTTGACTGACACGGTTGCGTACTCCATTGGCTTATTTGCTTGTGTAAGATTGCGCGCGGCTGTCTACTTCACATCATTGCAAAGCATGGTTGGGCTTTGTCGACGATTGCTGGGTTTTCGGGTCTAACAACCTCTAAACCGGCAGTGACGGGTGAATTTTCGAGGGAATGGAGTTCTGTCATTGTCTGAATCCTTGAAGGGAGGTAGATGCACTGCAGCTTTTTTAAGATAGAGAACCGGTGGTAGTTTAGAGCCCGGGGGTCGGGGTAAAGTAGACTTGCGACACTAGCGAGGGAGTTTCTAGAAGGCAGGGAGCTAAGTGATTTCGTAAGAAGAAGGAGAGACAGGAGTGGTGGGTTTAGTTTAAATATATAGGGAAAGTGAACAAAAGAAGCTGAGTTGCTTGCGATATTACTATACCTGTAGGAGTATTTAAAAAGATAAGATTTCCCTGAATTATATAATAAAGAGTGTAGAGGATTTTGATATAATCGCATTAACAGAAACTGGTTGGATATTCACGTGAAAGGTATTGCGACCGCAAGTCGGAGCTAAGCCTGGTATTACAGATTATTTTCGACAAGGCAAGAAGTAGGCCAGAACGAGGATAGATTGGTTGCGCGTTTAGTGCAAGGAGGGATTCATTGCAATTGTTTTTTGTTAACAGGTTATAAAAAACGATGAACAGCATAGAGTCTATATTAGGTTGATGAGGTTACGGAAGGGAACTGATAAATGGTTGGCTGATATTGGATAGGTCCCTCCAACTTTATGTAAAGAGAGGAATTCCAGCTCGCTATTATTGGGCCAGATAGTAATAAACAGCCCTGCAGATATAATGCGATATGACGGTTTGTGGAATTTTACTTAGGAATATAGACTAGGATGTATTATATCACAAGGTGATCAGCGTGATGCGAATGCAATTGTTAATGATATTACATCCAGGATTAACTTCCTAAGTCAGCAATCAAAGGAGCCTACTAGAGGGTAGTATAATATTCTAGATCTATTTCTTGACAAATATATACGGATTTAGTTACAAATGTGGAGGTCCGGGGGGAAATTTGAGACTAATAAAGCTGGCACCATTATCGGAGATCAGATTTAAGGCTTAAAATTGGGGAAGTTGGAATATTACTGTGGCAATAGGCATCAAACCGAATTTCAGAAGGCCAATTATGCGGATAGAAACACCTGGAGTTTAATTGATAGAGGTGTGGTATGGAGGACAGAAGTTTTCCCAGACAGAGCGATGACAGCTGGAAAGCCGCATTATAAGAGGATTAGGTAAAGGCCCCTGGTAATGGCGCGGTCAGCATATGGTATTGAGGTGTCTGTAAGGCTGAGGGATAATTAGAGCGGTTTAGAGACATGTGTGAAGTGAGGTCAGGGCTGGAATGGAGTATTAGTAGAGGTTAGAACGGGGAAGTGAGGTTCGGAGCCGTAGATGTAGTTATACCTCAGTTTGTAAGGATACTATACAGTTGAACGGACCAGAAAAAGATAATTATTCCTTCCTCGCGGATATGAGCGTGTCCAGAAAGAGTGATCCGAAAATGGAATGATCCCCTCAGTTAAAACACACATTGGAGAGTAAAAGAAACATTTATTTTAATGTTTTCACAGCAGGATTGTTAAACAAAGAACAGTTATAACGTGAAATGGCGAGGAGTCAGGAGAGAAATTCAACCTCGATTTGGCTAAAGAAAGTTATGATTGAGTAGGGCAGACAGGCGAAGGGGACCGATTCCAAAGGGGTTCTATCCGGTTTATAAAAACAACGACAAGGGAATTCGTTGGGCCAGTTTAAGGTCAGGAACGGGTGTAGAGTCCCTTAAAATACGGGATCAGCGCTATGGTGTAGTGGAGTCTAAATTAAGGTATTTCTTTAGAGTGTTATTATACGTAGGTAGGACTACACTAGACGATACCTGATGTGACTCAGATGTTAAGAAGAAGCGATGAGGAGAAACGGTCCACATATTTGTTGATAACACTAGGGAAATGGTGAGGTGAGGGTATATGAAAAAAAATGACAACATTTAAAATCCCGATGGACCAGATTAAAGTGTGATGCCAGGGTATTGATAGGAATTGCAAGGAGTTTGTTAGGTTGAGTTCGTTAGTGCACAGTTTTAGGAAATCGTGGTTGCGATGGCGATGTAGCCATCATTGTGGAGGAAAGGAAATGTTGTGTTCCCGTATTTAACAGGGAGACTAGAGGACTAAGAAATTAGCGGACCCGTTGAAGTCTAACATGCAGTGTGTAATGCGTAATTATTCGTGAGTCTTGATTGCAAAATACATTATAGAGCACTTAGATAGTCATAGTTTGATCAATTTCATAACAACAGTGATTCACCAAGGGTAGGTCATGCCTCACCAATGTATTGAGTTTTTATAGAAAGTTTTATGAGACGGCCAGATAATTATAATGATATCATGATATAATTATATCTGGACTTTAGACGTTAAGGCTCTTTGCCAAGTAACCAACACGAGCTACTCTTACATAAGGTTAGGGCTCATGTATGATGGGAAGGGTCTGTTTCATTGGATCAGAGCTTGGCTAAGTATATGCACTCAATGGTAACATATTAATGTTTCCAACATCTGATGGTAACTGGGACAATTGGATTCCACAGTGGCTTCTGTTTTGGGCCATTACTAATTATTTGATTACATCAACGACTTGGATAGTGATGAATTAGCAGTAGATAGTCGCAGAGGGTTTACTGAGAATACTAATTAAGTAGGTTGTATGTCCCAGTATGACGTAAACATATTGGCTGGTAGTACTTGCATAAACTTAAACTTCCATGGGCGAGGTTTAATGGCGATGGAATTTATCATTGATAAATTTAGCGTTATGATGTTTGGTAAAAAAAACCCTGGTATATCGATACAAACCATAACGAACTGAATCGCTGAAAGATCAGAAGTTGAAAACAGGATACTTGGAGTTATGGTGTAGCCCTGACCCATCCACGAACCCAGGAAAAACAATGTATTAGCAGGCCTTAGACACTTGAGCTAATCGAGAGGTATTAGTGATTCATATCGCAGAAGTGTTAAAATAAAAATTCGGTAAGTTAGTACTTAAAGCCTTTAGCTGTGCTCTATTCAGAGGCCTCACGCCATACTTATACAGTTCATTTTTGGGTCTCCATATTAGCAGGATTGGAATATAGTGTTGTCTAGAACGAAGATGCAGGAAGTATGATCCAAAATGATACAAGGATGCGTACTTTTAGTTTATGGAAAGAGGCAGATGAAGTTATTAAAATTATACTCACAATCGAGAGACGCAGAGTAAGGTAGCGCATCTGATAGAAGTTTTTAAGTGATAGAGCGGAGATTTCATTATCAAGTGGGAGGGGGGAGATGGGTGAACATGCGGTAGGAAGCAGGTGTCTTCGTGGCTTTTAACCAGGGTAGCACAAGAGTTAACCGATTCAAGCTGGAAACGTAGATTTAGAAAGGAAATAGGGAAAAAAACTGTTCACAAATTGGGTGGTGGAATGAATTGGAATGGGTCCCAGTAGACAGGTAATTAATAGTTGCTGAGTGGTGTGTCATTGGGGATCCTTTTAAAAAGGGGAGCTGGGATAGGTTTCTGGATGGTATGAAAAACGGTTGCATGTAGGTAGAGTGTTAGGTGAACAGGAACTACCAACGTTTCGGCCTCGCGGCCTCTTGTAGCTTCCTTATTTTCTTAATGTTCTTATGTTCTTATGTCTATATTGATTAACAAGGACGTTTGTGGTACTGTGGTTTGCTGGAGGTACTTGACGAGCCCAGTAGAGAAGAGAAGAGTCATAGGTGTGAGGTACCGTCGGAGAAGGGAAGAAAACAGTTGAGTGTAGTGAATTAGTTTGTAAGCAGCAAGGCAAATTGATTGATCTAGCTCTGTAGGTCCCTTTTGATGTGCCCTAGTGTTAGTGTGCTTTTATGTAATGAACACAGCATGTGAAGGGATTCTCCTAGGTGTTAAAAACTTCCATCTCTTTGTCTCTCTCGAATTCGTCCTTTTTCTTGTGACCTTTGACGCTTATTAGCGACTTCATAGTTCTCTTCATACTTTATGTTCTAGCAAGGGAAGGTAAGACGTACCAGGAACAAGGTACTTCAGTTTTGCGTTGGATATACTTTGCTGCGCCTCCGGAACAGGGGATGTTTACACGTATGACGGCACATGTTTTATAACAAAATAATCTTAGATATCAACACTGTACCATTGGAGTTAGTAGTTCGTTTGCGTAGGCCCTTCCTCTTAAGATACCCTTTGAAGGCGACGGTGGTACCCTTGTTGCGCAAGGATTTTGAAGGAGCTCAGGGCTTAAATTCTTTCCGCACGCTAATTCGGAGACCTCTAGATTTCAAGCTTGGGGACGTGTAGAGGTGTCCGTGAGTGTCGGAGTTTTGCCTTTAATGATTGGCCCAGGAGATTGTTCTCTGGGGGAAATATCGGGAGAATTACGCTGGCCAAAATTTGGGTGCATCTATTCTCACGTCAATCTGTGCAGTACGATCAAGCACTGTAGTCAGCATCTCGAACGTGTGTGCAGATGCTCCCTCCTGTTGTGAAAATCTGTGCGCTGTGGCTTTTCAAGCATGCCTCCAAGGTTGGTTCACTTTAAAATTGATCAAAATACACACACTTGTACGGGTTGTTTCGTTGGAAAAACTGGTTCCCAATAACCATGCGAAAGTACGGAGCACCCCACAATCATTAACTGGGAGTGAGTTTTTGTGTCTTTCGTGTGTAAGCTAGGCTCGGTGGGATCTGAGCCGGGAGCGACGGGTGTACACTTTTGCATGTCCCTCCTCCACTCAACGAAAAATTGGTGCTTTCGTCACTCCACAGCACGAGCCCTGCCTACTTGTCGAGAGGCCAATCTCTGTATTCTGTGCAATGAATTTTAAAGCCTTTTCTTCCTTTGTCGGTCATTTATCATGGCTATAATTCCGCAGCCCGGGTAAGCACCTGTTAGCCAAGGTTCACGTTTCAACAGTGTTCTGTACAGTAACGAAGCGACACATTTACCAAGAAGATTATGATTTTCCTCTTCAGTTTCTCTGGCTGTAAAGGGCTTATGATTGGGTGGCATGCAAGCTGTCACCTTGTACATTGCTCCTGGTTTCTGTTGATACACGTTGTTATTTGTTTCCCAAGTTGTTTTTTTTGGCATTCACCTCTCCGCCACCTTAAATCGGCGGGACAAAGTTTCACTGTTCTAAAAAGCTTTTAGAGTCCTTTAGTTTTTGGCTTTCAATGTCTTGATTTATTGTCCCCGCCTGTAAAGATAACTGATTGCTGAATCGTTGTGCCATCCGTATTTTTCCACCATTATGTAATCCACAAAAACAGGCAAAAACACGGATGTAGGGAACGCTGCAGGCTATAAGTTCAAAATCATGCAAACTGTCAACCGGCCTATGGAGGGAGGAGAGGGGAGGGAAACGCTGCCTCCACACACCGGTGAGTGTGAAAGATGATGTACGTCGTGTCAGACATACGATTCGCCTTCTGCATTTTTTTATAGCTTGGGAAGCAATTTTAAATCTGCGCGGTAAATCTCGATGAACGGATTCTGGCGCAAAGATCATCCGCGCAAGCCTGTACAAAGGAAGAGTGACAAATCGGGTTAACGAATTAACAGATTTGTCAACTTTTCCCTTGTCAATTTCACCTGGGATACTAAAACATTTTCATTTTGTTTTTTTCTGAATGAGTGAGGGCGTCAATGATGGTTGTCTTCTTCTTCTTCTTCTTGTGACCTTTTCTGCTTAGAAATCGCTTTGTAGGTCGTCTGTCAAGCTCGAGCTCGAACTTGACACATATTCCTTCCCTTAGCCACTCCGTAGCCCTTTCTTGTCCCTGCCACCTGTGTGACAGTGTTATACAGCAATAACACTGTCACAATCCCTTCCTCTCTTCTCTCCTGTCTCCTCCAGTACCCCCAGAAAACCACAGGTACCACACACGTCATGGTTAACACTTATAAAGGAGTTATTTTGTGGTAATAAGTAAGGAACGGCGGGGGTGTAAGGTCAGGGCTACTTTTCGAGGTGTTACCTATCTATGCAACACCGGGGCTCCTGTAGAGAAAAAAACACAAACAAAATGATAAAAGTAAAGCAAAACTACATGCAAGCTATACTAAGCCTATTATAATACTATAATAAGCAGGAAGGTAGGAAGACGTGTCCCCTCAGTCTCTTTTGGGAGGCGGTAGCAGAGTGTTTAGCGTCTCCGAGTGGCTTCTCGGTGACCCAAGTTCGATCCTTGATGAGGGCTGTAAAATCCACTTTAAATCTTTCTCTCCACCGTTGAGTGGCCTAAGAACACCCACACGCTCCCCATTAACATACCTTAGATAGTGAGTGTATCGGAGGACACAGGGGGGCATGAACCTCTAATCACAGGGGCACTATAGAAATTCTGTCTGCCGCACCATGGGCGGGGGGCCAACCATCACACCCCTCAAGTGAACCTCCAGGGCCTATCCATCCCCCCTGGAGGTCCCCTGCCTAATGGGGCTTAAGGCACACACACACAAAACACACACACACACACACACACACCACACACCCCACACCACACACAACACACACACACACACACACACACAAAAACAAACAACCCACACAACCACACCCCACACACACAACCAAAAAAAAAAAAAAAAAAAATTTACAAAACAGCGCGAAACCGGGGATATAATGCGCGAAAGTCGGGATGGGAAGAAATTTAGGACCGGCGCGAAACTCGAGGATCCCCGAAACTCGCATAGCGTGAAACTCGGAGGGTACTGTATAAAATATATAATAAATATATACAGGAATTTTAAACGATTAAGGGAATGAAAACGAAAACCGAAACGAACAAAAATTTTGCTCCCAGACGAACATAAACCAGAAACAAAAAACGGTTAATCATATTTTTTGTTTCCGGAAGCAAAACATCCAGTA
>JACEEZ010002013.1:55580-60580 GCA_016584305.1 Chionoecetes opilio | reverse complement strand
TAATTGTAATTGTAATTGTAATTGAGCCAAACCCCTGTAATTACTCCAAGCCTGGTCCACGGGTGTCTTGTGTGGGTCCACCTTTGACCCATCATTGTGTTGTGTTGGCAGACCTTTTCCTCGAGGGCGCCATGGAGCCAGCACGGAAGGGCAAAAAGGGTAGAGGACGGAAGGGCAAAAAGACGGCACAGCTGAGGGAAGGGCGGCGAGACAGCAGGGTAAGTGTTCCCCGGCGAGGCGTGGCAGGGCTGTGGAGCGGCTGTTTACTGCCTTGCCAACCCTCCTGAAGGATGGGCCTGACTCATGCTCGCTGCATCTTTCTTCCAGGAAGATGCCGTCGAGGACTGCCCGGTGTGCCTGACTGCCTTTGATGAAATAGGTCGCAGGCCGCGCACTCTGCCCTGCGGTCATACTTTTTGCACCCCCTGTGTAAATGGGCTTAAGGAGCAAGGGCGGGTTACATGCCCCAACTGTCGCGTTGAACACCCCGTGCCTGAGGCGGGGCAGTTCCCTGTCTCCTATATTTGTGAGAACCTTTTAAGGAGGATGAGAGGTGCATCATTAGCCTCCCCGCCACCCTGTGCTGAGAAAGACACAGCAGAGTCGGCACACTCACTAGGCACAAGACCTGGTCAACAGGGTCAAAAGGGACTCAGCAAGCGAGTGCGTTCCCTGCTGGAGGAGCAGGAGGCCAAGATCCTGGCCGCCATACACAGCTGTCAGAAGGTGAAGGAACAGCTGAACCAGTACGAGACAACCGTGAGAGACTGGGGAAGAGAGCAGCAAGACTTGGAGGTCAGACTCCAAGCACTGATGGATCAGTGCAAGGATGCCAGGGTGCTGGCGCGGCAGGAGGAGTTGAGTGCGTCTGATAAGAGGCAGCAGGTAGATCATGGGGAGCAGCAGCTGCACACTGTGCTGCAGGCGGTACGCACGGCCGCTTCAGCAGGGGAGGCTATCGAGACCATTGAAGATGCCGACCATGTCATGGAGGAGGAGACCCAGAGGGAGGAGGAGTGCCTGGCAATGATTTCTGATGTGCACACCGTCACCACACTAAACAAGGTGAGTGAGTCACCGAGGCGGCAAGTGTTTTGTTGTGCTGAACATAATAACACTGGAGACTGAACACACGGTTGCCCTCTCTTCTGTCCCGCGCACATATTCCCGCGCTCTGGAACAGTGTGTGTGTCAGGCAAGTCGGGTGCATGAATGATTACTCCAGTGTTATACTACCAGACTCAGTTTGGCTATGATTATTATTGTTAAGTTTTTTAGTTATGCTTTTTATTCAAACACTCCGTATTCAAAAATTTGGCTTAGGCCTTGATGTTACTTACCCAGAATAAATCAAAATGGAGTCTTACAATTTACTATGGTGAGCTGCCACCACACTTACATTGTTTTCAGAGGCTTAAGGCCAGTCAGGGTTTCCACTTTCAAGGAAATTTCCTTATTTTAAGGAAGTTTAGACCTGAGAAGGAAGTTTCTAAGGAAACCTAAAAATCTATGGAATTCCCAAGGGAAAATCCACTTTTTTTTCAGGAATTTCTTAGAGATATTTAGATAAATTTAAATAGCCAGGGCAGCTAAAAATGTTGTTGCCTTTGACAATTGACCAAAACACAAAATCGGTTATCAGTGCTAATTTATAACCCAAATTCATATATATAGAAATCTACCGCAGCAAGGATAAGGGGGGAAAGGGGATTAGGAGGCGGCGGTGCATGGGTGGTGGGTGTAGACGGGCTGGCGGAAGCCGCGGGCCTGGCGGGTAAGCTCTAACCACAAGTTCAGTTCCTGTCCTGCTGTCTGGTTAGGCGCCTTTTTGCGCATCATTTAGTAGTATTCGGGCTTCTTCCAGCCTTTTCCCTATAGTGTATTTAATTAGCTCCAATGATTTCATATTGTCTCAAGTATATGCAAACTTATATGATAATAATGCAACTCAAATATTATATCACGCAGTGGATTCCGTAGTGTCGCATATGGCTTATAGAATTATCAAAGTAATGCATACTTTTATTGCAAATAGAAGAAAGAATTTGGAAATTTGGATTTCAAAATTTTGTGCCCCTTGAATTTTTTGGAATTAAATATGTGAATACTTTGGAGGCGATAATTTCATGGTAAGCTAGATATGTGTATTGAAAGCCCACGAGTTGTGAGTGAATCTATACTTGCCGTAGCCAATATTTGCGCGCGTATAATATAAGTGTGGAGGATGTGGAGGCGGCCTGCAGCTTCGATGGAGTGTGAAGCCAGCACACGTACTTTGGTCACCATCAGGGGCGTAGCGAAGGTTGGGACAAGAGCTATTTGAAAACGTCTCCCGTCGTAATGGTAATGAGCGGCAAGGATTTCCTACGTCACCACGCGGGAGATTCAAGTCCCGGGGAATACTGTAATCAAGAACAATCGTGGCATTAAGGGTGGTGTTAGGTGTTAGGTGTTAGGTGTGGTGTTAGGTGTTAGGTGTGGTTAGGTTAGGTGTTAGGTGTTAGGTTAGGTTAGGTGTGGTGTGGTGTTAGGTTAGGTGTTAGGTGTGGTGTTAGGTGTTAGGTGTGGTGTTAGGTGTTAGGTGTGGTGTTAGGTGTTAGGTGTGGTGTTAGGTTAGGTGTGGTGTGGGGATGTGGAGCCAATCATCATTGTCCAGGCTCGTGACGTCACATGGGTGGGAATCCTACATGATAGCCGGGCTATGCATGTTTTATTTAACATTTGACAAAGTAAATTGTTTAATTTAACATTTGACAAAGTAAATTGTTTAATTTAACCTAACCTATCATAAACTGACCTAACATAACCCAACCTAAGCTACCTAGACTAAATACAGGATGCTAAATAGAACACAGATTATAACCCAGCGATCACTTAAGCTCCACCCTTATGTGCCGTCAAGAGCTTGGACAACGGTGGTTGGCTAGAGGCATCCCCCATGCCACACACTGTACCAGAGAAGGGCACTATGTGGCCTGGACCTGTGCCCTGAGCCTGTGTTGGTGTTTCAGGCGACGGAGGTGGCGCAGGCAGCCCTGGAAGCCGCCGCCACCGTCCAGGCAGCCCAGCAGACAGCGGGTGTTGGTGGTGGGGCTGCAGGGCATGCCAGCCTCCCTCTAGCAGCAGCGGCCTCCTCCATCAGGGACAGAGTAGATGCCCTGATGCCACCGACCTTGAGGGTGAGTGAGGCGTTGCCCAAGTGTTCCCCTGTAGCAGCCAGCTCCGTGAGAGAGATATGGATAGTGATATATTACTAACCTCTATATATAATTATCACAAGATGCTTTTACAAAGAAATGCAATATATTGGTCCGGTGAGGGCCCAGACTGATACGGACCTCAAGCCAGAAAAAAAACTGATCACATTTGGAGAAGTGGTAGAACACATCACTGTTATATGACTGCTATTTGTTATTGATAACGGCATTAAACCCCATATGTACCACGGGATGCCAATACTCACATACTTATATCATGCACTGTCTTCCTCATATATATGTACGATATAGATGCATATATAGATACGTGTGACCCTACTATATACATAAACATCCATACATAAATCCCTACATTGAGAGAGAGAGAGAGAGAGAGAGAGAGAGAGAGAGAGAGAGAGAGAGAGAGAGAGAGAGAGAGAGAGAGAGAGAGAGAGAGAGAGAGAGAGAGATTAACCATCACAACAACAATCCCGGCATAACACTTTAATTATATCCCATGACAGTCTTCCCTCCACCCGGCGCCTCAGTCCCTGCAGGTGGAGGACCTCCGCAGCCTGACGCAGCACGTCAGGGACCTGCTGCAGAGAGGGCTGGTGTTTGCCGTGCACACAACGGCAGGGCGGAGTCGCCAGGCTAGCCTCAGCCTTGAGGACGACCGCCTGTACCTCCATTGCCTGCGGGACCAGCCCCTGCCCCGCGGCGCCGTCACCCTGCAGGTGGGTCAGCCACTCTTGTCACTGCCCTTGTCCTTACCATCATATGGGTGCATTTTTTAACATGCTAACTGGGCGACCAAAATGTCTCCCAGTGATGGAAAACTGTCGCCCAGTAAGGACATTTTTAAGGTACTGGGCGACAAGATAATTATTCATAAGATCCTTCCTAGATGCAATGGCTCATATGTCTGTGTGTGTAAGATCCAGGGCCGACATAAACAAAAAGATAAGTATTGTTAAGCGTACTTAGCAGACGAAAATTTGCTGATCTTACACTTAAATATTTTAGAAATGCTTAAGTAATTAAGTAATTTAGCCAAAAATGCTTATCCGATTTAAGTATGCTTAACAGGCACCAAAGTTAAGTGTCCTTGATGGGCATGCTCAAGTCTTTTCTCCAGCACTCAAGTCTTCACTAGGCCAAGATGGACGCACAAAAACAAGGAATAATCCCTCCCGAGGTAAAAAATGTACAGCCTAGAAAGACGTTATGGATATGTAGAAGGGGCTACTCGTGAGGTTTCTCATACCAAAGTGATGTAGGTTTGAAGAAATCATTTTGGTCCAAACTTGATGTGTCGCGAGTACGGTCGAATACGATCTAAAACTTGAACTTGAGTTGGGAGATTGGGAGGCACCCAGCGGAAGCCTTTTGTCCGGCGCCATATGTAAACAAACCCTTTTGCCTCATCCAGCTGATAATGACTTCGCCATGCAGCGGTCTCTTTAATACCGAAACATAACGAAATAATCCTGAAACATACCGAAATATATAAAAAGATACAGAAAAACGCATTTCTATGTATGTATTATGTCTCAATACCAAAATATGGTATAAAGAGTATACTGTAGGGTGGTGTGGGGGGACACCGTACTATTAGTGGAAAAATATTCATAAAAAATCCATTTTTTACCTGAGAGAGTGCACACTGTGCCCAAAACAAACTTCACAATATGGCCCACCTATGGTACCCTCATGAATACTTAACTCAGATAATAAGGGTCATTTAAGGTTTTTTATAAATTTTTGGCACCTCGTTCCGGTGTCCCCCCCACGAGGGGGGAC
>JACEEZ010002013.1:37500-50160 GCA_016584305.1 Chionoecetes opilio | reverse complement strand
TATTTTCATGTATTTACCTTAACCTGCACACAATTATAGCCTTATCCTCTCTAAAAACATGATAATGTTAAATAAACATTCTATTCATGCCTATTTCTTTCATTTTTCATTGTATGTTAACATTTGCAACTTTTTATAAAATAAGCACTGTTACTGTTATGTACAGTATTTTTCATATTTTTTAAGAAAACGAAAATCCTACAGTTCAAAAACTTGCCGTGATAGAGAAAAACTGAGATCAGTTTTGGATTCAGCACCCAAAATTACTTAATAACAAGTGTCAGACCTAACTCAACAAAAATTTGTTCCCCAGTGTTATATATTTTTATGTATTTTCAGCCTTATATCATACCATAAGAGTTTTTACCGGATATATTTTACGTCATCCACATAATCTACTACCCCGATAAAAACTCCTTTCCACTTCCCCGCCCGCATTCCCGACGGGTCCCTAGGTTGTTAGGGAGGAGGTGGATAAATGCAAAATGAGGCATTTCGGACGCTTTTTTAATGTTACCATCATTCTTAACATATCAAAATGTATAGAAAACGAGCACGCTCCAACTCGTTACTCTTATTTTAACTAACCTAACCGTTTCTGGCTGAAATAACATTCAGCTATGCAAGTACATTTTTTAGCTTTTTAGTGCTCAATATCGAAATTATACCCACCATTTAGTGTGTCCAGAAATGCATTTATCTAAAGCAGCTACATGTCCAATTTATTTGCCCATTTGTATTCCTGTATACATTCCTGCCTTATGCCTTGATATAGATACCCAAAGGGACAACTGTATCTACAGATCACCGTGTATTATTGGTATACTATTGAAATCCATCAGTATTTTCGCATAGAAATGTTTGGTGGTAATCCTATATATCACTTGTTTAGAGGCAACTATGATAGCCAGCCCAGTGGGCCAGCAGGGTAAGGTAAGCATTTGATGAATGCCGTTGACAGGATATGAAATGAGCCCACTAAAGGGGTCCTTTAAGAACTGTTCAGTCCTGCGTACACGGGATCAAGGATATTAGAAAGATATATAACAGCCTTGCAGGGCATGGACTGCCAAGTACACACAAGTGTGGCGCCACCCTGCAGTGGCCGCTCCCTAACACACATCCTAATGGGCCCTCTCAATATCACATTTTGGTCCCTATCTTTCATCACAAAGTTCATATTACCTTCCATTTACGTTGTTAACATATGAACTGCAACCCTATAGACGGTAACACTGTGACAATTATTATCATTTAAAAGGTCCTCTCTTTTGCACTTTCCTGTTTTCATACTTTGATGATTTACTTAAGTTTTCCTTTAAATTCTTTACTTAGCGAGCGCTGAGCATAACTTGGAAGGTACACTTAACCAGTTTGCTCAGTAAAGTACTCCAGCACAGGAACTAAGTGTAAGTCCTCCTTACACTTAAGTATTTTGTGTTTATGTCGGCCCTGGTGTGTGTGTGTGTGTGTATCCCTGCCGTGTACACAGATAGCCTGGCGTGTGTGTGTGTGTGTGTGTATCCCTGCCGTGTACACAGATAGCCTGGCGTGTGTGTGTGTGTGTGTGTGTATCCCTGCCGTGTACACAGATAGCCTGGCGTGTGTGTGTGTGTGTATCCCTGCCGTGTACACAGATAGCCTGGCGTGTGTGTGTGTGTATCCCTGCCGTGTACACAGATAGCCTGGCGTGTGTGTGTGTGTATCCCTGTCGTGTACACAGATAGCCTGGCGTGTGTGTGTGTGTATCCCTGCCGTGTACACAGATAGCCTGGCGTGTGTGTGTGTGTGTGTGTATCCCTGCCGTGTACACAGATAGCCTGGCGTGTGTGTGTGTGTGTGTGTGTGTATCCCTGCCGTGTATACAGATAGCCTGGCGTGTGTGTGTGTGTGTATCCCTGCCGTGTACACAGATAGCCTGGCGTGTGTGTGTTGTGTGTGTGTGTATCCCTGCCGTGTACACAGATAGCCTGGCGTGTGTGTGTGTGTGTGTGTGTGTATCCCTGCCGTGTACACAGATAGCCTGGCGTGTGTGTGTGTGTGTGTGTGTATCCCTGCCGTGTACACAGATAGCCTGGCGTGTGTGTGTGTGTGTGTGTATCCCTGCCGTGTACACAGATAGCCTGGCCTTACTTACAGTTGGACGAAGTGGCAGCGGCCGCGCCCCCCTGTAGAGTCTTCCTGGAGTTGGGATGGAAGGGCAGGCCGTCACGTCGTGTCCTCATCCACCTGGACACCGACACCCCGATGGCCCGACAGTTCCTGCTGTTGTGTACGGGGCAGCGGGGCCCCTCCTACAATGGGTCCACGCTGTTTGCGGTGGGGAGGGAGGGACAGCCTGGGGAGTATGTGATGGGAGGTGACTATGAAGGCAAGAATGGGAGTGGAGGAGCCGCCCTGTTGCCCGACCTTGACAAGGGTGTGTACAGTGAGTCATGGATGGCGGGAGTTGTGGGGGGGTGGTGTGATGGTGGCCCTGCCCTGGGTGCTCAGTTCCGCATCATCACCAAGGACTTGCCGGGGCGTAGTGTGCCTTGTGTCATCGGCAAGGTGGAGGTTGGCCTGGATGTGGTGAGGGAGGCAGCTCGGCACCGCCCCATCACGGAAGTCACCGTGGTTGACTGTGGGGTCGTGGTTGACTGAAGGGTTGCGTGCGTGTGTACGTGCGTGCCTGAAGGGTTGCGTGCGTGCGTGCGTGCGTGTGTCTGCGCCACCTTCCCCGACGGGCGTTGTCATCATTCGCACTTTTTGAAATATTTTGAATATATTTTTGTCGTTAATAAAACTTTCTGTTTGTTATAATAAACAAATTGTAATTAATAAAAACAAATTATAATATATATTTATAATAAACAAATGTTTGATCCTGAAAGTGTTGTTCCGGGACATAACAATTAGGCCTGTTAGGCTGTGCACGCTGCTAATTATTGCAGCACTGCAGCGTTTGGTGCTGACCCCATGGACACCACCACTGGCCTGTTAACATTATAGATATATACATATATATATAGATAGATAGATAGATAAATAGATAGATAGATAATATATATATAGATAGATAGATAGAGATACATAGAGAGAGAGAGAGATAGAGAGATAGATTGATAGATAGATACAGATAGATAAATAGATAGATAGATATAGAGAGATAGATATAGATAGATAGATAGATAGACAAGTAACCTTGGGTTCATAAAGTGTATTTTGAGATATTATTGTTTGTTTGAACATTGTATTATTATCAATAACATTAATTTTGTACAATTGTTCATTAAAAAATACATATTTCACTACCGTAGATAACAGTCAAGTCGCCAGTTCAACGTTTCTTTGTTATGTACAGCCGTGTGGTGGCGTTAATAGTTACATTGCTACATCCATGATTTCAGGACAGTTAGAAGGGGCTATCTGGAGAGTCTGTGTCATTTTGTGTCTTCATCTGTGTCATATTAGGGCTATAAATGAACAAATTACTAAAATATCACCGAGTGGCGACCTTGCTATACCTACTACAGTAAAGTCGCCAGCTAGTATTTTAACCCAACAGTTGAGTCGCCACTCTGGGGAATTCAGGGAAATTAGAGGTAAAGTAAAACAAGTCTCTATATATATTAGCTGCGGAAGATGCTTGGATATATAAAAATTCCTCTGCCAACGTGAAAGCAAATTCTATTCAAGTTTGAAAGATCTGGCAAGTCTTGTGTCCTGCCGCCCGAAAGGTGATCAGCTACTGTCTGTCATCGCGCGTAGAAAAACTTGAGAAGCAAAATGCGCAACAGATATATTTGCAGCTACAAAGCATAAAACAACGCTGAAACAAGGGTAGATTATACAGTCATGATATACACTACTGTGTAACATCTTCAGTGGCACAGACACAGCAGTAGTGAGGCTATAATTCGTAATATTTGGCGGCTGGCGACATTAGTGCAGGTGGCGACTTGACTGTTATCTAGGGTCCATGAGTCATTAATAGCACATTTTAGTAACCCGTCCTGCCAGCACACAGTTGTCAGTGACTTATTTGTGTGTGTCATTGCAAGGTTCATGACGAGATTTCAGGTTTTGTACAAACATCAAAATATGTTAAGACAATAAATAAGTGATGCCTCCAATAGCAAGAGTTTTCTTTTGACGCGAGCATGGCGAAATGTAGCACACATTTTATGCCACACTATTAATGATGATGATAGTCTTTACTGGTAATGAGAAGACTTATGCCGGTATTAGCAATATATAGATACAGTGGCGTGCCGAGGGGGGCCATGCGGCCATGGACACCCTTGTGCTAAAAATGTATTATAATATTTAAATATATATATAAAATCAATACAAAAAATGTAAAAAATATTTAAAATCAATAAAAAAAATATAATTTTTTTTTTTAAATTAGAAATAAAAAAATTAAAAAATTCTTGTATATATATATATACTAGCCGCAAAGCCGCCCTGCGGGCGGACTTTTTGGCTAGCTCCTGCGGAAGGCTATTGGTGGTGGGCCTTCGCCCCACCACCTGTGTTTGGTGGGCCTTCGGCCCACCAAACACGGACTCTCCAGATAGCCCCTTCTAACTTTCCTGAAATCATGGATGTAGAAATGTATGTATTCCCCCCACCCATTCACTCACCCATTACCCATCATCCCCCACCTATTCACTCACCCATTACCCATCACCCCCCACCCATTCACTCACCCATTACCCATCACCACACACCCATTCACTCACCCATTACCCATCACCCCCCACCTATTCCCTCACCCATCACCCATCACCCCCAACTCATCACCCCCCACCCATTCACTCACCCATCACCCCACACCCATTACCCATCACCCCACCCATTCACTCACCCATTACCCATCACCCTACATCAAGGTTTCCTCAATTCTCGCAACCCACTTTTTTTTCACAATTATCGCTAATAGGCTGCAAAAAAAAAAATAGTGATCGGATCATCGCATAATTGAGCTTAAAACCTTCCCCTGGTCACCCCGGTTCCAAAAATGTGCCATATGAGGTGATTGCGCCACGGGGGGCGGAACCTATACCAGACACACACACACACACACACACAGACAGACAGACAGACAGACACACTTTCGCTTATATTTACCATTACCCATCACCCCCCACCTATTCCCTCACCCATCACCCATCACCCCCCACCCATTCACTCACCCATCACCCCACACCCATTACCCATCACCCCACCCATTCACTCACCCATTACCCATCACCCTACATCAAGGTTTCCTCAATTCTCGCAACCCACTTTTTTTTCACAATTATCGCTAATAGGCTGCTAAAAAAAAAAAAAAAGGGATCGGATCATCATCAATTGGGCTTTAAAACCTTCCCCCGGTCAACCCGGTTCCAAAAAAGTGCCATAAAGAGGTGATTGCGCCACGGGGGGCGGAACCTATCCAAAACACACACACAAACACCACAGACAGACAACGAAGACAGACAGACACACTTTTGCTTATATTTCCAAATTTCCCATTACCCCCCCAATTTCCCCCACCCCTCCCCTCACCCCCAAACCCTCACCCCCCCCCCCTTCACTCACCCCTCACCCCACACCCTTCCCCATCACCCCCCCCTTTTACTCACCCATTACCCATCACCCCCATCAAGGTTTCCCCAAAATTTTCGCAACCCCCTTTTTTTTTTTCCCAATTTTCGCTAAAGGCTGCTAAAAAAAAAAAAAAAAAGTGACGATCATCTCAAATTGGCCTTTTGACCTTCCCCCGGTCAACCCGGTTCCCAAAAAAGTGCCATATGAGGGGTTTTCGACGGGGGGGAACCATACCCCCACACAACACACACACACACACACATACAGACAGACAGACACCTTTTGCTTATATATATAATATATATATATATATATATATATATATATATAATATATAATATATTATTTATATATAATTTTTTTTTTTATTTTTTTTTATTTTTTCATATATAGATTTTAGATCAGTTTAGTATTTTTACATATTTTTTAAATATCTGGATTTTTTATATAGATTTTTTTTTAGATTTATTTATTTACTAGCCGCAAAGCCGCCCTCCGGGCGGACTTTTTGGCTAGCTCCTGCGGAGGGCTATTGGTGGGCCTTCGGCCCACCTGGTTTTGGGGGGCCTTCGGCCCACCAAACATGGACTCTCCAGATAGCCCCTTCTAACTTTCCTGGAAATCATGGATGTAGAAATGTATGTATTCCCCCCCACCCATTCACTCACCCATTACCCATCACCCCCCACCCATTCACTCACCCATTCCCCATCACCCCCCACCCATTCACTCACCCTTTACCATTAAACCCCCCACCCATTCACTCACCCATTACCCATACCCCCCCACCCATTCACTCACCCATTACCCATCACCACACCCCCATTCACTCACCCATTACCCATCACCCCCACCCATTCACTCACCCATTACCCATCACCTCCCACCCATTCACTCACCCATTACCCATCACCACACACCCATTCACTCCCCATTCCCCATCACCCCCCACCTCATCCATCACCACCCCTCACCCATCATCCATCATCCCCCAACCCATTCACTCACCCATTACCCATCACCCCCCACCTTCATCCATCTTCACCCCTCACCCATCATCCATCACCCCCCACCCATTCACTCACCCATCACCCCACACCCATTCCCCATCACCCCACCCATTCACTCACCCATTACCCATCACCCTACATCAAGGCTTCCTCAATTCTCGAAACCCCACTTTTGTTTTCCAATTCTCGCTAATAGGCTGCTAAAAAAAAAAAAAAAAAAAAAAAAGATCGGATCCATCTCATAAGTGGGGTTATGACCTTCCCCTGGTCAACCTGATTCCAAAATGTGCCATAGAGGTTTTTGGGCGCCACGGGGGGCGGAACCTATACCCACACACCACACACACAGACAGACAGACAGACACACTTTCGCTTTTTATTATTATAGATTTTTTTTTCTATTTTTTATTCATATTTTATTATATTTTAAAATATATTTATATATATATATATATATATATATATATATATATATAATATATTTTTTTATATATATAAATTATATATATAATATATAATATATATATATATATATATATATATAAAAAATATTATATATATTAATATATATTATTTTTATAATATATATATATTATATAATATATATATATATTTTATATTATATATATATATATAATATATATTATATAATATATATATATATATATATTATATATATATTTTATAAAATATTCATTAAATATATATATTCAATATATATATATACTAGCCGCAAAGCCGCCCTCCGGGCGGACTTTTTGGCTAGCTCCTGCGGAGGGCTATTGGTGTGCCGAAGGCCCACCAAACACAGACTCTCGAAATAGCCCCTTCTAACTCTCCCAAAATCATGGATGTAGAAATGTATGTATTAACGCCAACTGATTCACATCACCCCCAACCCATTCACTCACCCATTACCCATCACCCCCCACCCATTCACTCACCCATTACCCATCACCTCCCCCATTCACTCACCCATTATCCATCACCACACACCCATTCACTCACCATTACCCATCGCCCCCCACCCATTCACTAACCCATTATCCATCACCACACACCCATTACCCATCACCCCCCACCCATTCACTCAACCATTATCCATCACCACACACCCATTCACTCACCCATTACCCATCACCCCCCACCCATTCACTCACCCATTATATATCACTGGTCAACACGATATTTCTGGCAAAAGGTTTTAAAACAAATTCTAACTGAATTTGGGCTGCTGATTACGAATATGAACTCAATTTTTGTCTATCACATCAGGATTTCGCGTAATAGCATTTTTCAATTTTGATGAAAATGGACTCATCAGCCTATATATCGAAGGTTTCAAGATAAAAACACGTGATTTTTAGTAATACATTTTGTATATTCTTAATCAAGGAATTACAAAGATTACGAAGTCCATGTACAAGTAAATCAAATATAGTGACAGAATTGAAATAGAAAATATAAACAATACATATATATGGTGCACAGATCAATGGCAAGTAGCAGTTATGTGAATTTTTTTTTCTTGGCTGATCTCTGATGTACAGCTTCTGGGTTGTCTCTCATCAAGCTCCAGCAATAATCCGCCATCATATGTGAGTCCCACCGGCCTTGATACCGCTTCTTCCATTGTTTAATGTCCTGATGAAAACGCTCCCCTTGTTCCTCGCTCACATCCCAAGGTTCTCCGGAAACTTGTCCAAATGGCTGTGTTAAATAGTGAACCTTGATACTCATTCTACATCCAAGATCTCGCAGGCTCATTAGTAGCTCTTCACAATCTCTTCATAGTTGTCTGCTTTCTTATTCCCTAGAAAATTCTTCACCACATTACAAAATGCATTCCAAGCTCTTTCTTCTGTCTCATCATTGATGTGATAAAATTTGGACTCTCTCATTAGTGTTCTTATTTGAGGTCCATCAAATATTCCAGCCTTTTTCTTCTCTTCACTAAGACCAGGAAAAGTTGAACATATATAGCTGAAGCATTCTCCACTGTGATCAAGAGCTTGACGAACTTGCTTCATCAATCACAAGGTTTTATGGGCAAAGGGAGGAAGACAATCTTCTTATATCATAGAGAGATCATTGATGACATTTCTATCGCCAGATGCCAAACTCTTCGCGGAGGCCAGTCTTTTTCACCAATGCTCGCTGTAGCTTACCTGTCCCAGTAGTAACACAGAAAACAGGGGGATTTTGGTACCCTCCTTGTGACCTAAAAGGAAAGTAACAATTTCAAATAGACACAAATTAACCACCCATGAACAGATTATTGCAACCTCTCTAGGACAATCTTGAGTTGTTATATTCTCTTTAAGTTGTTACAGAATGACATATTGGACAGCGCCATACTTATTTCCATTGTGTAAACAGGAACACATTTCAAACTTCTTTGGAACTATCAATAAAAAGCCTCCAATCCTTGGAATCATATGCTAGCAGTCCCATAAAAAGAAGTAGCCCTTCTACATCAGTACAATAGACAAGTGGCCATATGAAATGGAATACTTACGCAGTTTCTGCTTCCTGTTACGATAAAATGAGACACTGTGCGGGTTTCAGCATTCGATATCTTGCAGTCTGAAGACAACAGGTTCAGCAGATCTTTTTGGTAGATAAAATCTCTAACCAAATCATAAAGCAGAATGAGTAAACAGAATTGGTTTTTTACAATCTTATCAGAGGGCTGAAACATTCTGTCGTGTCTTCTGATCAAGTGGGAGCAGGTGAGCAGAGATCTGTTTCACATTTTTTATGAAGCTCAGTAAATATGGTAAGGTATTTATTCACTATGGCGTAATGGTCGAATAGCTGAAGGGATATGGGGGGTATTGCCAAAAATATTTCTTGTTTTTCTTATTGAAACCTTTTACATTGACAAGGCAGGAAATAGCAGTCATCTAAATGATTGCTGGGTCTCTCCAAACAAAGGCACTCCAAAACTTAAGTTTAGCACTTCTTTCCTTGAGGAACCATGATCTCAAAGTCTCAACACAGGCTTTGCACACTTGTGGAGGAGCCAATGCTGTGATGATCTGGTCTCAAGTGGTACTTTGAAGTACGCAAAATACACGCTTTAAACAAAGTCAGTAATGTTGCGCCTCTGAGTCTTCAAAGTAAAGTTCCACAGAGTAGCAAAATATACTTTGAGATCATTGAGTAGCACTTCTTCTGTGAGATGTAGAGGCCATTGTTTAGAGAAGCAACACCAAACTGCGGCCAAATAAAAGAAAAAGAGTTGTAGTACCTGAGTTGTTACAATTGAATTTGCTACAACCACCGACACGTTAGGCATGGTTTCACAAAAAAAAGAAACAAAAGGAGAAAGACAATAAATAACTCAATCAATGTAAAAAGTCAATAATAAAACACTACTGCGACGATTGCTGTGCAGGTGGAAATGTGTTGTTATTTCGTATCATGAAAGAATGGGAATGTATGCTATGCAAAGAAAACGAAGATATTCTCCAGTTTATTGGGGAGAATGAATTAAAAATAAACACATATAATCCGGACCTTTTGACTACACTACTAATAGAAGGATAAATTTGTCTCGAAATTCAGAAATGGCAATATATACACCATAGCTGCAAAAACGGAGTGATAGAGAAAAAAAAGAGAGATTTGAATTCAGCACCTCAAATTAGTCTAAAACGTGTTTCTTAAATTCCACGCCAGAAACTTTTTTTTGTTTTTTTTTTGTTGACCAGGAATTGTTTATCCATCACCACACACCCATTCACTCATCATTACCCTCACACCCCTCACCCTCCTCTCATCATACCCATTACCCATCACCCCCACCCATTAATCACCCATTACACCACACCACACACCATATCCCTCACCCAATCACCCATCACCCCCCACCCAATTCACTCACCATCACCCCACACCGATTACCCTTCACCCCACCCATTCACTCACCAATTACCCATCACACTACACAGGGCTCCCTTAATTCTCGCAAACCCACTTTTTTTTCACCAATTATCGGTAATAGGCTGCTATAAAAAAAAAAAAAAAGATCGGAATCATCTCATAAGTGCTTATGGACCTCCCCTGTCAACCTGATTTCCAAAAATGTGCATATGATGTGTTTCCGCACGGGGGCGGGAAACCTACTACCACACACAACACAGACAAGACAGTACAGACACCTTTCCGGTTATATATATATATATCTATATAATATATATATATATATTATATATATATATAATATATATATATAAATAATATAAGCGAAAGTGTGTCTGTCTTGTCTGTCTGTGGTGGTGTGTGTGTGTGTGTGTGTGGATCCCTTGTTGGTCTGGTATAGGTTCCGCCCCCCGTGGCGCAATCACATCATATGGCACATTTTTGAACCGGGTGACCAGGGGACGGTTTTAAGCCCAAATTATGAGTGAATCGATCACTTTTTTTTTTTTTTAGCAGCCATAGCGATAATTGGAAAAAAAAGTGGGTGCGAGAATGAGGAACCTTGATGTAGGGTGATGGGTAATGGGTGAGTGAAGGGTGGGTGATGGGTCATGGGTGTGGGGTGAGGGGTAAGGGGGTGTTGAGTGATGGGTAATGGGTGTGGGGTGATGGTTGGGGGTGATGTGGGTAATGGGTGAGGGAATAGGTGGGGGTGATGGGTAATGGGTGAGTGAATGGGTGTGTGGTGATGGTAATGGAGTGAGTGAATGGGTGGGGGGTGATGGGTAATGGGTGAGTGATGGGTGGGGGGTGATGGTAATAGGTGAGGGATGGGTGGGGGTAATATACATTTCTACATCATGATTTCAGAGAAAGTTAGAAGGGCTTCTGGAGAGGTCGTGTTTGGTGGGCCGGAGGCCCACCAAAACACAGGTGGTGGGCCGAAGGCCCACCACCAATAGCCTCCGCAGGAGCTAGCAAAAAGTCCGCCCGGAGGGCGGCTTTGCGGCTAGGATAAATATATATATATATGATTATATATACCTATATATAGTATATATATATATATACAGAATATATATATTTAGATACTTAATATATATATAGATAGATATATATAGATATATACTACTATAGATGTAAGATATGTATATATATAGATATACTAGTTTATATATATATATTAGAGATATAGAATAGTATATAATATATATATAGAAGATATATATATATAGATTAGATAGATCGAGGAGATAAGATATAGATTATATAGAAGATAGAGTATAGAGATTCTATATAGATATATATATATAAAGAGATATGAGAGAATAGTTAGATTATATATTATAATAGATATATATAGATATGAGATATACGAGAGATGGACGAAAAAAAAAACCAAAGAAACATAGTAATATTATAGAGAAATTATATAGATATATATCAGAGGTAGAAAAGTATATAATAGAAAGATAGTTTCATAGAGATATGTATATATTGGTATATATAGATATATAGATATATATAGATAGAGATATATAGATATATATATATAATATATACTATATATATATATATATATAATATATATATATATATAGATATATATGATATATAATATATCAGTGATTACAGAAGATATATATAATACTATATATACATATATAATATTATATATAATATATATATATCTTTAAATATATATATATATATATCTATATATATATATAATTATATAAATATGTAATAGATATATGATATATATATTATATATAATATATATGGATCTCTGCTATATATATATATATATATAATATAGATAGATATATTATAGATATAATATATATATACGATATCTAGATATATATATATATATACACTATTATATTACATATATACATATATATATACATATATATATATATACATTATAATAACATATATATATTATATAATAGATATAACTAAATAATATTTATAAAAATAATATTATAGATATATATATATATATATATATATAAATAATATAGATATATATATATATATATATATAATATAATATATATATAATATAGATATATATATATATGTATATATATATAAAATATATATATAATATATATATAAAAGTATATATATATAT
>JACEEZ010002013.1:0-32500 GCA_016584305.1 Chionoecetes opilio | reverse complement strand
TCCAAGTTTGTACGAGAAACGAGATGACCTCATCTGTTGCTGGAAACATCATCTGGTCAAGCATCAGCCACGTGATGATTACCGTGAGTTACTGGAGCTAGCAATCAGGTGTCTCGATGGAGCTCTACCCAAGTTTAGTCTCCGATGGCCCGGAGCACTTCACCGAGCACGGTGGATGGCTAAGCTCATTTATGCCATGAAGATCCTGCTTTTTGCTAATCAGTTTCAACTAACTGCTCGTGAGACATTAGGCTTGAAACGATTCACATTCTTTGTGCTAGAGGTGTATGTCAGTGCATGGTTCACGGCCTCCGTTCCATCCTCCGCTCCTGCTAATGATTTGCGGCTCCTCCAAGACCTGTCAGAGTACCACGACGTCAAAATATCAAGAACATGTCTCACAGTCTTCGGTCGTCACCTGTGGTACCTCAGTGAAGGCTTGGTGGGTCTTGCACTCTTCGATCCACAAGTTAATGCAACAATGAAGAGAAACATAGTTCGGGCAATCTTTGAGAGGGAGGCGACCGAGGATTCACCAAAACGTGCTGCTTTTCCTGCCACATCTTCCCTTCCACAAAGCAGCTCTCAGACTTTGCTTCTAGAGGATCAAACTTTCTATTTGAAAGTCTCAAATGAAGACTTCTTTTTTGTCCAAGGAACCTGACACATGGTCTGATGATGAAGACTTCAAAACTGGCGTCGCAGTTGTGGGTGGTCTCAGAGTCATCAACGACACTGCAGAGAGAGGGATTGCCTTGATACAGGCATTCAACAGCAAGATCACCAAGAGTGAAGACCAGCGTCAACATCTGCTGCAGGTTGTTGAAGAGCAGAGGCGGTCACAACCAGGGACATCAAAACAGGACCTTACAAGCAAAAAGAGAAAACAATGAATGGGCTGTCTCTGCCAGCCGACCCCCTCCACACCTCTCCCACCCATTGATGTAAGCGTGTTCACTGCAGTTTCATTTTAAAAAGGAATTAATCATTTATATGTACAGTGTACAGTGTACACATAAACTTGCTCAATATGTAAATTTTTAAATAAACCGGCATATTATGAATATTCGTATTTTTTGCCTATAAGGATAAAACTTCAATTGACTTGAGCTACCTCTAAATATTGTCCAAATGACCCAGGATTTCGCCTGTGTTCTTTTTTCATGGGTACGCAGTATTGGACAAATGGCCATCTAAAAATAAAAACTCACTTTTTATTGTCACCCTAAATTATATATTATATATATATATATATATATATAATTATATATATATATATATATATATATATATATATATATATATATATATATATATATATATATATGTATGAAGATTTTCAGGGTGGCAAAGACACTGGTCATTCTTGGGGTTCTTTATGTGCGTGCAAAGTTTGGCCAAGGCACTTGGCATCATCAGGCTAAAATGGTTTACATAAGTTAAAATATTAAAAATTGCTAAAAGCAAACATCTAAAAATTTTAAGCAATAAAATAATCCTATATTATCTAAAAGCTAAAAACATAATTTATCCTTAACAAACCTTGGTGTGTGTGCTGTCTAGGCTGGCAGAGGACTGAATGAACAATGATGTTACAGGTAGCATTTGGGTTCCTATGAGGCGATGGGAACGAGAGTGTGACGATGGAAACAGTGTGATGTACATTTGAGTCTGTGTGTCATTGTTATGAGGGGACTTGGTTATTAAGATCAGGGGACAAGTGCTTGATGTGCATGCATTCTAATCATTTAGTGTCACTAGAGAAGTTTGCCTTTGATAGGATTCTAAAATCATTAATAGAGAATGGGTGATCAAGATCTTGGGAGTGTGAGCGAATAGCAGATTGAGAAGGGGAAGAAGTAAAGGCCAGTTCCCAGCATCCCGCTTGTACGGCCGCCATACAACAACAATGACGTCACCATCATCACCGCTTGAGTGGTATTTGTGGTAACTGGGCACAGTTGGCAACACCGCCGAGCGGGAGAGATCACTTGAATTTAACTTTGTACAGCGGCCGTACAGCGGTACGGCGGTGCGGTAGACTTTGTTGTGACGCCATTGTTGTTGTACGGCGGCCGTACAAGCGGGATGGTGGGAACTGGGCTTAAGTCGGCCAGTACGGGCAGAAACACCTTTATGTTCTGCGAACCTAAGGGTCAAGAAACTTAACCCTTAGGTTGGCAGAACATAAAGGTGTTTCTGCCCGTACTGGCCGACTTATATCTTCCCCTTCTCAATCTGCTATTCGCTCACACTCCCATGATCTTGATCACCCATTCTCTATTAATGATTTTAGAACCCTATCAAAGGCAAACTTCTCTAGTGACACTAAATTATTAAAATCCTTCTGCTTCACGAATCTTTCTCCTCCGATTATTTTCTTTCTTTTTTGCATATATGTGCAACTGTGAAGTGAAGAAGGGCCAGGTGAATGGCCGGCAGACTGGCTACTCCTGCCGCACGGCGGAGTTCGATTTCACGCGCACCACAGGGCACCCCAGAGTGAGGAATCTTGTTGTTGAATGTCTTGTTGAAATGTTGAATGTCCGCTACACGTCCCCCAACACCCACCACCACTATAACACCCCTTACTACTCCTCCACAGGTCCCTCAACACCCACCACCACTATAACACCCCCTACTACTCCGCCACAGGTCCCCCACCACCCACCACCACTATAACACCCCCTACTACTCCTCCAAAGGTCCCCCTCCACCCACCACCACTATAACACCCTCTACTACTCCTCCACAGGTCCCCTAACACCCACCACCACTATAACACCTCCTACTACTCCTCCACAGGTCCCCCAACACCCACCACCACTATAACACCCTCTACTACTCCTCCACAGGTCCCTCACCACCCACCACCACTAAAACATCCCCTACTACTCCTCCACAGGTCCCCCAACACCCACCACCACTATAACACCCCCTACTAGTCCTCCACAGGTCCCCCAACCCCCCACCACCACTATAACACCACCTAACTACTCCGCCACAGGTCCCCCAACACCCACCACCACTATTAAACCCCCTACTACTCCACCACAGGTCCCCCACCACCCCCCACCACTATAACACCCCCTACTACTCCTCCTCAGGTCCCCCAACACCACCACCACTATAACACCCCCTACTACTCCTCCACAGGTCCCCCAACACCCACCACCACTATAACGCCCTCTACTACTCCTTCACTGGTCCCCAACACCCACCACCACTATAACACCCCCTACTACTCCACCACAGGTCCCCCAACACCCACCACTACTATAACACCCACTACTACTCCACCACAGGTCCCCCAACACCCACCACCACTATAACACCCCCTACTACTCCTCCACAGGTCCCCCAACACCCACCACCACTATAACACCCTCCATTACTCCTCCACAGGTCACTCAACACCCACCACCACTATAACACCCTCTACTACTCCTCCACAGGTCCCTCAACACCCGCCACCACTATAACACCCCCTACTACTACTCCACAGGTCCACCAACACCCACAACCACTATAACACCCCTACTACTCCTCCACAGGTCCCCAACACCCACCACCACTATAACGCCCTCTACTACTCCTTCACTGGTCCCCCAACACACACCACCACTATAACACCCCCTACTACTCCGCCACAGGTCCCCCAACACCCACCACCACTATAACACCCCCTACTACTCCTCCACAGGTCCCCCAACACCCACCACCACTATAACACCCTCTACTACTCCTCCACAGGTCCCCCAACACCCACCACCACTATAACACCCTCTACTACTCCTCCACAGGTCCCCCAACACCCACCACCACTATAACACCCTCTACTACCTCCGCCACAGGTGTCCCCGGAACCCAGCACCACTATAACACCCCCTACTACTCCTCCCCAGGTCCCCCAATACCCACCTCCACTATAACACCCCTATTACTCACCACAGGTCCCCCAACACCCACCACCACTATAAAACCTCATATTACTCCACCACAGGTCCCCCAACACCCACCACCACTATAACACCTCCTACTACTCCTCCACAGGTCCCCCAACACCCACCACCACTATAACACCCCCTACTACTCCACCACAGGTCCCCCAACACCCACCACCACTATAACACCTCCTACTACTCATCCACAGGTCCCCCAACACCCACCACCACTATAACACCCCCTACTACTCCGCCACAGGTCCCCCAACACCCACCACCACTATAACACCCCCTACTACTCCTCCACAGGTCCCCCAACACCCACCACCACTATAACACCCCCTACTACTCCTCCACAGGTCCCTCAACACCCACCACCACTATAACACCCTCTACTACTCCTCCACAGGTCCCCCAACACCCACCACCACTATAACACCCTCTACTACTCCTCCACAGGTCCCCCAACACCCACCACCACTATAACACCCTCTACTACTCCTCCACAGGTCCCCAACACCCCCCACCACTATAACACCCTCTACTACTCCTCCACAGGTCCCCCAATACCCACCACCACTATAACACCCCCTACTACTCCTCCACAGGTCCCTCAACACCCACCACCACTATAAACCCTCTACTACTCCTCCACAGTCCCCCAACACCCACCACCACTATAACACCCTCTACTACTCCTCCACAGGTCCCCAACACCCACCACCACTATAACACCCTCTACTACTCCTCCACAGGTCCCCCAACACCCACCACCACTATAACACCCTCTACTACTCCGCCACAGGTCCCCCAGCACCCACCACCACTATAACACCCCTTACTACTCATCCACAGGTCCCCCAATACCCACCTCCACTATAACACCACCTACTACTCCTCCACAGGTCCCCAACACCCACCACCACTATAACACCCCCTACTACTCCACCACAGGTCCCCAACACCCACCACCACTATAACACCACCTACTACTCCTCCACAGGTCCCCCAACACCCACCACCACTATAACACCCCCTACTACTCCACCACAGGTCCCCCAACACCCACCACCACTATAACACCCCCTACTACTCCTCCACAGGTCCCCCAACACCCACCACCACTATAACACCCCCTACTACTCCGCCACAGGTCCCCCAACACCCACCACCACTATAACACACCCCTACTACTCCGCCACAGGTCCCCCAACACCCATCACCACTATAAAACCCCCTACTACTCCTCCACAGGTCCCCCACCACCACTATAACACCCTCTACTACTCCTCCACAGGTCCCCCAACACCCACCACCACTATAACACCTACTACTACTCCTCCACAGGTCCCACAACACCCACCACCACTATAACACCCCCTACTACTCCGCCACAGGTCCCCCAACACCCACCACAACTATAACACCCCCTACTACTCCACCACAGGTCCCCCACCACCCATCACCACTATAACACCCCTTACTACTCCCCCACAGGTCCCCCAACACCCACCACCACTATAACACCCCCTACTACTCCACCACCTACTCTCCCAAAAGGTTCCCCCCACCCCAAAAAGGCCCCAACCCCCCAACCCCCTTTTCCACCCTTTTTTCAAAATAGAGGGATAGTAAAAAAATACGGGAAAAATGTTCAATTTTCAAAAAAAAATTTGGCCACTTAGCTACCCTGCAAATTTTGGATATGGAATTAATTTTTTACCCCTTTGGGGGTTTTTTTTCCCCTTTCCCTTAGGCTTAAATAACCATTTTTTTTTTTTTGGGGTGGATGCAGAGGGATAATTGAATTAAAAGGCCCTTCCAATTTGGGCTTTCCCCAAAAAAATGGCTCCCTTTTAAAAGTTTTTTTCCACCCCTTGGGGACGGGCTGCGAAATGTAAGGGAACAACAGAGACTTGTGGCAGGTTTTTTTGGCGAGTGGGTTTGATAACCATTCAACTGGTTGGATGAACAGGAAAACCCCCTGCCAAAAACCTTTTGTTCCCGACTAGAGGGGAAAGACCCAAGGGTTTTTTGGGGCAACTTCCCACACCCCGGCCAAGTGGCTTTTTTAAAAAAACAAGGTTTGGTTCCCAAATTCAAAAAACCCCGGGCCCCCGGGAGGATCACGCAAGCGCAAATTTTGGTAAGTTTGATGCTGGGAAAACGCCAAAAACCATTCAGAGACAAAGGGGCGGGGGTTTTGAGGGAAAGTTGCCCCCCAGGCCAAGGGGAAAAAACAACTCCAATACCAAAAGCTAGGGAAGGCAGGAAGAGACTCATGCAAGGCTCGCTTTTGGTATATGTGTTGGAAGGCCCCCAGAAACCCTTTCCCAAAGTGGGCCCCCCTTTTTTCTAAATTGGCAAAGACCCACGGGGTAGAACCCCCAGGGGGCCCCAAAGGTGGATGTCAAAAATTTGGGGGCTAAAACCCCGGGCCGGGCCACGGGGGGAAAGGGGCCCGGGGGCCAAAGTCTTCAAGGGGGCCCCAATCTGCAAAGACCACAAGAAGGGAAAAAAACTCCCGGGTTGGTCAAAAAGGTGAATGGCAACAAAACCCCCTAAAGAGGCCCGCCCCCAGTTAACCCAAATTTTTAAAAGATCAGAAAAAGGGAAAGAGCCTTGCTTTGTCAAAAAAATTAAACCAAGGCAAAGGCCGGAACCCCAGTTCCCGTGAGCCCCGGGGCCAGTTTCACTGCTTTGTGAAGAAATTGGGAAAGGGGGGGAAGCCTGGACGATTGGATCATTCCCTTTGGGGGGGCCCGGGAAGTTCGGCAATATGTTTGAAAATAATTTTGGTTTGGGTTTTTTTTTTTTTTTTTTCTGGAGGGCCCCCCGCATAAAGAACCAAAGCCATTCCTCTTCGAGACAAGCGCTCTTTCCATTCGCAGCTTCTCAAGTTTCAACAGTGTCAAGAAAAAGTCGGAAGGGGGAGAACCAAGACACAGGAGCCTCCAGCTGTCAAACAGTACGTTCAAAAAAACTCCCTTCCAACCTATTTTGGGCTGATGCTGCATGCTAAACACCAAGAGAGGACTTGTGGAAAGCTTTTCTCTCGGGGCCTAAGTCTCATAGACAGAGCCCTGCGTCTTTCTGCCAGATGGGAAACAGCGTTGTCAGTGTACCGATAGACAAGGGGTCTGCCCGCCTCCCCTGCGTGCTGTGTTCACAACTGCGGCTGTGGACAACTTGACCACAACCCAAGTGCACCACACCCAAGAATTCATCCGGGAACAGGAACCCTCGCTTTGCAACACCCAACTGTGCAGATGGGGATGGATCGTAGCTTTGCTCTCACGGGGCGTGATACTGGATCAAAGCGGTTGAGCCCTACCAGAATATTACACGGATGTACGTCTGTTGTTTCCTCTGCAAAGGGCAAACGATCCCAGCTATTTCTGTACCCTCTTAGACGCCCAACTTTGAGACACATAGAATATAGTAATGTGGCTGGAAACCGAGAATTTTCTAAAGAGAGTTGAGCCTGTGAAAAACATCATGGGATCATACCATGCAAGGCCCCAAGATCCAAAAAGCAACCATCATAAACCCCAACGTCCCTGTTTCCCCTTGTTCCAGGAGATGCTCAACTGGGGCAATGATCGACACTCTTTGATGTAGTCGGAAGCAGCAACCCCAAACCCACCCAAACCCAGTTCTGATTTGCGACCAGCCACTATTCACTCTAGCAAAACAGATCCAGTGGAAGGGGCCAGACCTATGGAAAGACCAACTGGGGGTGATTTTGGGGGGGTTGCATATTGAGATGACGGCACTGAAGCCCTGGGTGACTGGTTCGGGGAAGTGGGGACCCAAGCACTGGTTTACAAGAAGGATCACAACTGCAGGAACGCAGACTCTTTCTTCGAGCAGCTCAGTCACACGCCCAGAAAGACAAAGTACAGCGCTCCCTTTATACATACCCCAAACGGCGTCCCTTATGCCCAGTACAGCACCCAATACAGAAGATATGCGCACCCGGGAAGTTCAAAGACTGGTGCAGTCGAGAGAACAGAGTTATCCGCATTTTTCATACTGGTCAACAGTTTGGCACTGGAGCTGTCCATTGATCTATGTGCGATCTTGGAAACCAAAATTTTAGCATGTACGTGGATGTCGACAGAAGGGTTCCGTGGGGTTTTTCGCATAGACCACACGAACTATGCCCCCTGGAACCAGTGCATCTGCGGGACATGGCAGAACTGGCAAACAAACATCCCGACGTCTTCCAGGTTTAGCAAAGGACACTTCACAGTCCAGAAACCAAGAGGATTTTTTAGCAATCCCTATTTCCAAGGGCATGGCAGAACAACGCGTATTCAAAGGGGATGGAGGAGCCATCGGCCACAGACAATCCAACTGCACTGAGGCGCTGGGGGTTGCCCGGGCCAGAGGTTTCTAGAGTGATTGTGAAATTTGAAAACTTCAATCTGCACCCACGACCCCAAAAGGAGAACTCACCCCGAGGGGACACCAAGTGTGCAGAACCTTTTGCCGGAAAGTGCGCTCACTCGTGGGCCCTCTTTGAAGACGGGCAACCCTTTCGAGGGGGACAGTCAGGACTTGTGGGGCCCACACAAAGGGATCGCAGACCTGCAGTCTAGAAAAAGTCCGTAAACGCCAAGCAGATTGGCCAAAACCCGTTAAGCATTTAAAGGAATGCTCGGGACAGAACCAAGTCCATGAGGGGAATCCACCGGAACAAGCTGCCACGTTTTCGCCAAGAGAGGGCCCAAAATACCCCAAAAGGAAAAAAAACAGGTCAAAAACTTGAAGAATGTGTTGCGCTCTTCGCAGATTATATACAGCTGCCAGACCCGTGAGGGGAAATTTGAAGAGTTTTCAGGCATGAAAACAGCAATGCCCTCCCCTTATCTGACGGAGGGAACTGACCTAGGGAGCAAAAATGACTTGCGGGGGGGGCCTTTAAAGGCCCTGCTGACCTCAGTGAAGCGCCAAAAATCATGCTGTTGTCCTCATGGAGCAGAATCGTAAGATGTTTAAGCCGGGTACTGCCAACACGTTCGAGGGAAAATGCACGCAAGTGTTTCCCCATACGTTTTACAAAACTCCAACATGTATCACGTCTGACCTTGTTGGGACCCTACAGAGGGGATTCCCTGAAGGGTCAACCCGAGAAAAGCGGGAAAGGGAGTACGCGGCTGTTTCGATCAGCAGTCATACCGGAAATTGGGAAAGTTTCCTGCGAGTTTATCAAAAAAAGTGGAGCTCTTCATACCTCCCCCACTTCAGGTCCTTTAAGAAAAAGGCAAGGAACTGGGGGTCACTGTGGGGAGCAGGTGACTGTGTTCCACAGCAAAGGACGTCAAAATCACTTGCACCCTGCAACCAAAAAAGGGGACACTCGCATGTGCTACTGTGCCATGCGACAACATGGTCAAACCCCCAGATACAGGTCGAACAAGACAATGACGTGTGGTCCTAGCAGTGATGGTAGTCCAAAATACCACTGGAGACGAATCTGGGTAGCCTTTTGGGACAGGGAAGAACTACCCACATTTCAGCCCATGAAATAGCTTCCTCCCTTGGTCCAAGAAGACATTGCTTTCCAATGTTTCATCCATCAAGGGGTGATTTACTGGTCAGCCTTGTCGGCATGGGAAAAATCGCCCGGGGAACATGGAACACGCTGCCAGAAATATGATGCCCCTGCTGAGTCGGCAAATGCACCCAAAGCATCCAAGAGGATACAATGCATGTCTCGAAGGTTTGTAATACTCCTGTTGACCCCAAAGCAAAGCAAGGACGTCAACAAAGGCAGAAAAAGCTCTTTGCAAAGAAAAGCTCGTTCAGACATCCCGCCAACACGCTTTCTCTGGGAGCAGCAGTGAAAAGACGCCCTTCAGGGTTCATGTTGGGGCCAGGCATTTGGGACCAGAGCCCCTGCTCCCTCACCAACAGACTGGGGCGGATGGGGTGTATGGGCCCTACCACCACTCTGGACCCCACTCCCGAGGCATCCAAGAGCTATGAGCTGGTGTCTTGCGGATGCAAAAAAGGCTGCAGAAACCGCTGCAAATGCAAGAAGGCTTTACTGAAAGCAGGGTCTGTGTTTTTGTGAAGGGGGAATGCCCGTAGATTAGGACGAAAATTTTGCCAAAATTATGATCTGTGACATTCAAATCCTGGGACCAGATTTGAAAAGTTCAGAATCATAATTAACATAGTGTGACAAAATTACGTTTTGTATTACTGTATGCGCAGGGTTACACAATACTGAATTTTGATTGGCAACTGTTTTGTGTCCCCTTCTTTAAGCCATTTGATTTTTTCATTTTTATTTTTTCCAAAATGTATAACTGAAGTATGTGCCTGAGACTGGGCTTTTGGCGACTATATAACTACAAATTTACCATACTGTAAACTCACCGTATCTTGTATTATTTTGACTCCATTCCATTTCAATTTTGCCAGCAATTGAAATAAAAAAACAAAATTTAGCAAATTTTTTAAATGTGTTCTGAAAAACATGTACGGTTATTAGAGGTATTATGTCATTGAGTATTGGAATCTTCATCAAATGTCCACTTTTTCCACAAAATGGCGGCCAGTTTGGGGGCCATTTTTGAGAAGATTCATCTAAATATATGTTAAACACTTATTGATGTTAATTCTGATGTAAAAAAAAGGAATTTTGGCCCATCTAGCACCATACTAACGACACATAATGAAGTCTATGTAATGACGCTAATGGTAAATGGCGGCCATTTTGAACAATGGCCGCCATATCTTCCACAGGGCTAATCTTGAATGCCTCCATATCCAAAAATGTTTAGAATATATTAATCTACATGTGTGCCAATTTTGGTGCTTTTAGAACAATTTGAACAATTGGTCTGCTATGCCGCTGGGCTAAAACGAGACCCAACACGACATATATCCAACTACTACTACTACTACAACACCCACCACCACTATAACTACCACTACTACTCCGCCACAGGTGCGCAGCCTCTTCACCTCCGTGTGTGACCTGCAGTCGGTGTTGGCGGTGTGGGACGTGTACTTGGCAGAGAAGGACCCATTCTTTGTGCTGTTTCTAGCCATTGTCATACTAGTTAATGCCAGGTACGTGTGTGTGTGTGTGGGTGTGTGTGGGTGTGGGTGTGGGTGTGTGGGTGTGGGTGTGTGTATGTGGGTGTGGGTGTGTGGGTGGGTGTGGGTGTGTGTGTGTGTGTGTGTGGGTGTGTGTGTGTGTGTGGGTGGGTGGGTGTGAGGTGTGTGTGTGTGTGTGTGTGTGTGTGTTTGGGTGTGTGTGGGTGGGTATGTGTGCGTGTGTCTGTCTGTCTGTCTATATATCTGTGTGTGTACAGTGTGTGTGTGTGTGTGTATAGCTATATGTGTGTGTGTGTCTGTCTCTGTCTCTCTGTCTGTCTATATATCTGTGTGTGTACAGTGTGTGTGTGGGTGGGTGTGGGTGTTGGGGGGATGTGTCTGCGTGTGTGTGTGTGTGTAGGGTTGTGTGTCTTGGGTCTCTCTCTCTCTCTCTCTCTCTCTCTCTCTCTCTCTCTCTCTCTCTCTCTCTCTCTCTCTCCTTATAGCCTTCTATGTTTCATCAGAATAGATAGATAGATAGATCGCTATCATTGATATTATTACTACCATGGATAGATACCTAGCCACGCCCCTGCCTGTAAGGGGGGGGAGTAAGGGCGTGAGAAAGTTCCAGTGGGTGGGTGTTAAATATATGCCGTGTTGGGTCTCGTTTTGAAGAGGAGGGTGAAAGGAATTATGTGAGAGTAGTGGTGGTGGTAGTAGTAGTGGTTGTAGTAGTAGTAGTAGTAGTAGTAGTAGTAGTAGTAGTAGTAGTGGTGATGGTGGTTGGATGTGTGTTGTGTTGGGTCTCATTTTTGAAGAGGAGGATGAAAGGAATTGTGTGAGAGTAGTAGTGGTGGTGGTAGTAGTAGTGGTTGTTGTAGTAGTAATGGTAGTAGTAACAAAGCAATCCAGTCCCTTAACAACCCACAAACTAAGTAGCAAAAAATAAATAAAGATGATATCCTATCCACAATCATCTGCGACTCTGTTAGTGAGTTCGAAGCACTAACGAACCCTATCAATATAAGCTTTAAAACTATACCAACACTATTACTAACTCACATTTCCTAACATTTAAGGCTTAGATAACGTCACAGGTCAATAATTATTGGTCAAAGGTCAACAGGTCAGGGCGTGGGAAGGAAATAAGGGAAGGGTTCAGTGTTTCGAAGCAGTGTTGAACAGAGTTGACCTGCTTGAGTATTCTAGGACGAGCGGTAGTCGAGGCCGCGCTAGCGATCAGGGAGGGTGTGTGTGTGCAGGGCAGCTGGGAGGAGGAAGCAGGGTGTGTGTGCAGGCAGCTGGAAGGAGGCAGGGGCTGATTTTTGGCCAAACAACGCTTTATTTTGTTGCTTTTCTTCATATTTCTGCAGTGCACGTTATGTAGAGAGAGAAAGGGGAGGAATGAGTGGGCCGTGGCGGGTCTAGGGGTGGCCATGACCTACTCTGATATCTCAAAATGGCCATCACAGATCTGAGTCGTGTGTAATGAAAATTCAACCCTTTTTTTATCACGGCTATGCCATGGCCAGCCCACACTGGCCAGCTTTGGCCACCCCTGTCACCATGTCCTGGCGGCGCCGCTGTGAGGGAGGGAGGGAGGGAGTGAGAGCTTACGTGTGATTTGAGGTTGTTCAGTCCCTGTTTTGGCACTGAACTCGGCTTACCTAGTGCCCCTCCTCCCTCCCCCGGCCCCCATACACAGCTGTGCCCCCCCCTGGCCCCCATACACAGCTGTGCCCCCCCGGGCCCCCATACACAGCTGTGCCCCCCCGGGCCCCCATACACAGCTGTGCCCCCCCTGGCCCCCATACACAGCTGTGCCCCCCCGGGCCCCCATACACAACTGTCCCCCCCCTGGCCCCCATACACAGCTGTGCCCCCCCGGGCCCCCATACACAGCTGTCCCCCCCCGGGCCCCCATACACAGATGTCCCCCCCTGGCCCCCATACACAGTTGTGCCCCCCCGGGCCCCATACACAGCTGTCCCCCCCCGGGCCCCCATACACAGCTGTGCCCCCCTGGCCCCCATACACAGCTGTGCCCTCCCCCGGGCCCCCATACACAGCTGTCCCCCCCCGGGCCCCCATACACAGCTGTGCCCCCCCTGGCCCCCATACACAGCTGTGACCTCCCCTGGCCCCCATACACAGCTGTGCCCCCCCCGGCCCCCATACACTGCTGTGCCCCCCCCGGGCCCCCATACACAGCTGTCCCCCCCCGGGCCCCATACACAGCTGTCCCCCCCTGGCCCCCATACACAGCTGTGCCTCCCCCTTGGCCCCCATACACAGCTGCCCCCCCCCCCCGGGCCCCCATACACAGCTGTCCTCCCCTGGCCCCCACACACAGCTGTCCCCCCCCCGGGCCCCCATACACAGCTGTGCCCCCCCCTGGCCCCCATACACAGCTGTCCCCCCCCGGGCCCCCATACATAGCTGTCCCCCCAATTGATAGATACCTAACAACGCCAGTGGTGTGTTGTGGTGTGTGTCATTCACCCAGGGTCTTGTCCACACGAGTCAGACTCGCGTCGGCAGTTTCACCCTCCCAGTGCGAGCTTGGAGCTCATTATTACCGATCTTTGGGCAATGCTGGGACCTCACACACCACACACACACACTCCTCTTGCTCAAGGGGGACAGTTACCGCCCGAATTTGTCAGTGGAAAAATCCCCGGGGATCGAACGCCGAACCACAGAATGGTGCCGGGCGTCCTAACCAGTGGCGTACCGAGGGGGGGGCCATGCGGCCATGGCTCCCCCCCTTTTGCAAAGAATAAATTATAATAATAAATATATTTATAATTATATATATATATATATATATATATATATATATATATATATATATATATATATATATATAATATATATATAATTATATATATATATATTTGGCCCCCCCCCCTTTTAAATTTTCTGGGTACACCACTGGTCCTAACCCACCGAGCCGTTCAGGCGGTGTGTGTGTGTGTGTGTGTGTGTGTGTGTGTGTGTGTGTGTGTGTGTGTGTGTGTCTGTGTGTCTGTGTCTGTGTGTGTGTGTGTGTGTGTGTCTACAAGCCGTGTATTTAATACATTTTTAATCAATTTTATATTATTTCTTTGTATTCTTAATTATTTATTTATTTATTTTTCCTTCAGGTCCCTGGTTGGAATTCCGGTCATGGCAGTCGGCGTGCAGCCCACTCAGCTGTTGATCCTTCCTCTCTGTGACGGTGGGTGAATGGGTACCTGGGGAAACCTGGAACTGTGGTAACCCGGAAGTCACACCCACTACAGGCTCAAGGGCTAATGAGACGGAGATGAGCACCGAGGCCATGCGCACCCCTATTACCTTAATAAAGGTAGGTATATTTTTCCTATGTATAATTATGTTCATAACCTCTGTCTGACATTGCAATACCTTTATGTATTTTAATGAATGATATATTTAGACGTTGAAAATACCCCTGTTAATCACACTAATACATTAATAGTGCTAATAATGTGCATAGTAGTTGTCCTCTGTGTCTTACTGCTTCACAAGACATTATTTCCTCTGCGCACACACACACACACACACACACACCACACACACACACACACTCCTCCTTTTCATTCACACACTCCTGACTCCTTGACTTTCCTAACTCTTCTTCCTGTTTGTTTATAGTCCAGGTGGCAATGTCCAAATGTTTATATATTTTCATCCTACTTGTCGAGAGAGAGAGAGAGAGAGAGAGAGAGAGAGAGAGAGAGAGAGAGAGAGAGAGAGAGAGAGAGAGAGAGAGAGAGAGAGAGAGAGAGAGAGAGAGAGAGAGAGAGAGAGAGAGAGAGAAGCCCAGATTCAAGCTGGAAAAGCGTAGATTTAGAAAGGAAATAGGGAAAAACTGGTTCACAAATAGGGTGGTGAATGACTGGCATGGACTCAGTAGACAGGTAGTTAGTGGGGAGTCATTAGGGAGCTTTAAAAGGAGGCTGGACAGTGTTATGGATGGGGATGAAAGGTGGATGTAGGTAGTGTTAAGTAACAGGAACTACCACGTGTAGGTCTCCCAGCCTCTTGTAGCTTCCTTATGTTCTCATGTTCTTAGGTCCCGAAGCACAGTGACTCCACACAGCGGCCTGGCCAGTGGAGGAAGGAAGGGTGGAGGTCTTGAGGCCGTGTGGGGAGCAGAGCAGAGCAGAGCAGAGCAGAGCAGAGCAGAGCAGAGCAGAGCAGTGCAGGAACAGACACGGCCGAGGGAGGTCACATCACTCGCTGGTCTGGTCATGTGCCTATTAATGGCTTTTTGTAAATGTGTGATATAATGATTTATTATATGAAACACCATTTTATTTGTTATTGCGACACCACCATATCATACTTGGCTCATGGTTGTATCATGAACACTTTCTATCTGGCAACCTCTCCTTCTAGGCGATCAGCCTGGGGGGTTGGTCGGTATCAAATTAGGGCGAGAATGCTAATAGTGTTTTTTGGGAAGGTATAAATGCCTAGAGTTAGAAAACATGTGATAGCATTGTGGCAGTGGCAGCTTTATGGGAGTTATCCGCCACAACAATGGGGAACTATCGGAATTTTGGATGTCATACATAGACATGGTAGAGCACGTGATACTTGGCCTTCTACGTGCTTCTCGTGAGGGAAACTGGGATTTGCACATCAATGGCATTAGAACTTTGATCCCATGGTGTTTTGCCTACGATAAGATCAACTATGCCAGGTACCTATCTGCATACTTTGCTGAAATGACAAATCTTCCGGAAAAAAATCCTGATGTACATAGAGCCTTCCAGCAAGGTAATTTCTCAGTGCAGAGGTCCAGCAATAATCCCTTTGGGCGGATACCTGTAGATCAGACAATTGAGGTTACGGTTAACAAGGACACTCAGATTCCTGGAGGCACGTCAGGGTTCAGCCTAAAAGCAGGAGCCATCAAAAGGTACTACATAACAGCAGAGTACCGCAGTGAATTTCTTGGACACCTAAGAGACATGGTGCATGGTAACCAATCAAAACTCAATCATGCTGATCTCCAGCAGCCAAGAATAAATAAAGATGAGGAAACAGTGTCGGCAGTCGTCAGCCTCATTCAAGCCTGGGCCAACCCATTCTCAGAGAAGCAAGACCTCATAAGCATTTCTACTGCTAAATCGGCACACAGAGACATTGCTTCTGACCTGATTAAAGCATGTGCTATTGGAGAGAAGAGTTATGCCACTTTCCGCAATGAGAGACTGGAGAACGACCCACCACCAAAACTATTTCACGATCCGATGAAAACTAACAAGCTGAAGACATTCACTAATATGTGTAAGAATAAAGTATTGAAAACAAGTGGGAAGGACATAATCTTGAAAGCTGACCGGTCTCTGTTTGGTCGCATCATAGTGATGGCACAAGGGCGCAATCTCAAGATGGAGGACATCCTCTCTCACCCCCTGGGACCACTACCCGTGGCTCTCTCTACCCCAGACGGATTACTCAGGAAAACAAACAAAGCTTCCTTAGCCACAACTTTGCAGAAGAATGTGACAGTAGCAGACCAACTCCTACAAAATCCGGCTTCTGTGATCGATGGAATGAACTTAGTTCAAAGAGTACAGGTTGATCAAGCTACGTTTGGAGACATTGCCACTACAATACTGTCTATGGCATTGCGTGAAGGAAGTAAAAGTACCCGAATAGATGTTGTGTTCGACACGTATCGAAAGAATTCTATCAAGAACAGTGAGAGATCGGCACGGGGTGAAGAGACCGGACAGCAGCTGCAGGGTATCACAAGCGCACAGATCGTGAGGCAATGGAGAAGTTTCCTGACAGGAATAACTAACAAAACCAGTCTGATTAGCTTCATTGTCAGTGAATGGAGGAAGCCAGTGTACAGGGAGAAACTACATGAGAAGATTCTGTATACAACTGTAGATGACAAATGCTACAAAATTACATCACGGGGCAGTGAAGAGGTACCAGATCTCCAGTGCCAGCAGGAAGAAGCAGATGGGCGCCTACTTTTCCATGCTGTCCATGCTGCTAGACAGGGCTACCAGGCTGTTGTGATATGCGCAGAGGATACAGATGTCTTTATCATGTGTTTGGCATTCCATGACAAGATAGGGGCCCCGTTATTCCAGAAATGTGGAACTAGAACCAGAACTAGATTAGTTGACATCGGGAAAGTCGCTGCCACTATCGGCATAGATGTCTGCAGAGCTCTTATTGGTATACATGCATACACTGGATGTGACACTACCAGTGCTTTCGCAGGTGAAGGGAAGGCAAGTGCTCTAAAATTCGTGACCAACAACAGGGAAATCAGAAACACATTTACACAGTTGGGCCAGGAATGGGACCTCTCCTCAGAACTGATGGACAAACTAGAGTGTTTCACATGTCTCCTCTATGTCCCCAAAGCAGCATTCACTAAGGTCAATAATCTCAGGTACCACTTGTTCTGTGTTAAGAAAGGTGAGATAGAGAGTCATCAGCTTCCACCCTGCAGGGACTGCTTAGTCAAACATGCACAAAGGGCAAACTACCAGGCTGGAATATGGAGAAGATGTCTTGAGCAAGACCCAGGTGTACCAAGTCCCATTGGCAGAGGGTGGAAAATTGACATGGATGTAGCTGAGGAATTAATGGTAGTGGATTGGATGGATGGTCGGCCAGCACCTGAGGCTATCTTGGCCCTACTGGCCTGCAAATGTTCAAGGATGTGTACACTGCCAAAGTGTGTCTGTCTGGCAAATGGACTTAAGTGCACTGATATGTGCAAACTGTCAGACTGCGAGAATCGTTCATCAGATGATGAGGAGAGCACGGACGAAGACGACGATGTTGATGATTAATTTCATAAAAGGTTGTTCAATGTTTTAGGTAATTAGCGTAGTTATGTACATATATACATATATACATATATACATATGTACATACATATGTATATAAATATTATCTGATTGAATTGGTATATGTATTTAAAAGCGGATTCTAAATACATTTTATACTTGATCATCTTCCCGATTTACCACGTTTAGAAAATTGCCCTAGGCCAGGGGAAAAGTGGTTCTTCCCCTAGAGGAAAATCCGATTTGGGGGACAAATATCGAAGCTAGGGAACAAATAACCATACCGTTGGAATCACCAGGAAAAGCTCTACATGATAGGCCCATAAAACGAAATTTAAAAATTTCATAATTATTGGGTGTATTTTGGCGGCCATTTTGGAAAAAGGGAGATAACTCATATAAAGCTGCCACCCCCACAATGCTATCACATGTTTTCTAACTCTAGGCATTTATACCTTCTCAAAAAACACTCTTAGCATTCTCGCCCTAATTTGATACCTGTGAGCAAAATTTCGGACCGGGGCTGACCGACTATTCCTCATACTAATAGAGAGTTCATCCATCAATCTTGTCTTCTTCTTTCTGTTCAACGGCAGATTTTCATATAATATCTTACGAGGTCAGACGGCCGATGGCACGCTTCCACCTGTCTCTCTCCCTTGCCTCAACTTGTTCCATGGCCAATGCTCCACACACTGCCTCCATGTCTTACTACTACTACTACTACAACTTGTTCCATGGCCAATGCTCCACACACTGCCTCCATGTCTTACTACTACTACTACTACTACTTGTTCCATGGCCAATGCTCCACACACTGCCTCCATGTCTTCCTGGGCCTGCCCGGTGGACGGCGACCTGGCACTTCCACTCTAACAGCTCTCCCCAATGCCTCACCCCCTTCTCTCCTCTTCACGTGCCCAAACCACCTCAATCGCCTTAAGGCCGTGTCACATGAGCGATATTTTCTGGCATCTTTTGGTAATTTGCTACCATTTGATGCCCGTAGTGGTGGCAAAAACACGCGTGTCGTCACGCGGCGTTTCGGCTACGAGCATTTTCTACTGGCACACTCGCCCGACACAGCATAGAGCATCTGCCTTCCTTCCTTCCTATAGCAATGGACACACGTCTTCATCAGGTACAGTCACCATCTGTACACTGCACTGATACTGGGGGGGGATCAGTTTAAAAAAAAAATGTAGCATTCACCGTCATCTTTTATTGTCACGTCATAGACTCACATTATAAATCATACAGGTCTCAGAAGTCAAGGTTAAAGTATCAGAGAGGCAGCGAGACAACACCGCCGTGACGGCACCACCAGTGGCTACGGAACACAGCGTCACGTGGCAAGACCAGGTCCTGACAGATACGTCCGTGGTCGCTGTGGTGGGGAGGGAAGACACGCCACACAGACAGCCTCCTGAACACCAGCAGCCAACAGGGACAGGCTGAGGGGCTGAGGGGGGCAGGGCAGGGGCAGGGGTGGAAAGTTTTGAGTTCTCAGGGGCAGGGCAGGCTGACAATTTAAGACCAGTTCTCTTTATACACGGCGGACCTACGGGCATTGACTCCTTAAACTTATTATTATTATAGGTTTAAGGAGTCAATGCCCGTAGGTCTGCCGTGTATAAAGAAAGAACTGGTCTTAAGTTGTCAGCCTGCCCTGCCACCCTCAGCCTGTCCCCCTGTTGGCTGCTGCTGTTGTTCAGGGGCTGTCTCCTCTGTGTGTCTTTCCTACCCACCACAGCGACACAGTGCTTGGATGGCTGAGTAGCTTGCTGTTCTGTCTGTTGGGGTCTTCCATCCCCACCACAGTGGCTGGGCGGGGCTGGTGGTGGACTGAGGGCCTGGCTGTGCGGGTGTGTCATTCCTCCCACCACAGCGAACCACAGTGGCTGGGCTGCTGGCTGAGTGGCTGGCTGGGGCTGTCTTCCATAACACCACAGCGACCACAGTGGTGGCTGGCTGAGGGCTTGGCTGGCTGGCTGTCTGTCTGTCTGAGTGTGTCTTCCCTCCCACCACAGCGACCCACGGGATGGTGGCTGGTTGGGCTGGCGGTCGGTTGTCTTCCCTCCCACCACCAGCGGCTGGCTGGCGGTCTGTCTGTCTCCTCCACCACCACAGCGACCACAGTGGCTGGCTGCGTGTCTCCATCCCCATCACAGTGGGCGGCTCTTCCATTCGTCTTTTCTGCAAGTTCAAGCTGTATTACTTGTGCACGTCATAATTGACTCAATAAAATAGAAATAAACCGTTATGAGGCCTCTCTCTCTTCCCCCAAGCTTACAACAACACACTAAAAGGACTCTACGAATAACTGGAGGTGAAATCTAAAGTGAATAGCAATCATTAGGAAAATCTATCTCTCTCTCTCTCTCTCTCTCTCTCTCTCTCCTCTCTCGCTCTCTCTATCTCTCTATCTCTCTCTCTCTGATCTCTCTCTTTCTCTCCTCTCTCGACTCTCTCTCTCTCTCTCTCTCTCTCCTTCTCTCTTCTCTCTCTCTCAAACATCGTATTAGACGTCCACGAAACAGGAACACTATGGGCCAAGGAGGGACCACCTGCACCCCCCCACAAACCCTCCGACCTAGGCGTTTTTTGGACCCTGGGATACCCTTTGAAGTGGAAATCAACTGTAAAACACTAATAAACGACGTTGAAACAAGGCGTAATAATGTCTTGTGTAAGTGAGCTACCTGGAGTCTGGCGTGAGGCAAAAACTCTGATAAGATTGTTTGAGCTCTACAACATTGACTCATGTGAAATTTTTTCAATCTCAAAGTAAATGGCTTTTTTGGAAACAAAAACCCCCTGACACTGGCGGTGCGGAGCAGTGTCCAGGCGGAGTTTTTTGTTCCAAATAAAAGCCTTTACGTTGATATTGAAAAAAATTCATTGGATGACAAATTGTAGAATTACAAAACTCTATACGGAAGGTCAGGCCTCAAAATGCCTTCACACTACCATAAGTCCACTCAGACGCCAGGTAGCTCAGCTGAAAGCCGCCTTCGAGACACTTTACACTCACAGAAAAGCCACTTACGTCGAGATGATTATTTTTTATGAAGACAAAGTTGTAGAGCTCAAAACACCTCTATCGAAGTGTGGCCTCGATAATTGCCTTTCCACCTATATTAAGGTTCCGACAGACGCCGCGAAAAAAGACTAAAAATAATGGACAGTGGAAAAAAACTGATGTTCTGGGGCGCCATCAAAATGGGTCACAAATGGACAGTGCATTCAAGTTATTCACTGTGAACAGTTGATTTCCACTTCAGGGGATCCCAAGGGTCCCCAAAAAACCCTAGTGGAGGGTGTGGGGGTTCAGGTGGACCCAGTTGGCCCATGGCCTACACTACGTTGAAGAGCGAGACATTACAAAAAGTTAATATATATGTTTGCAAATTGTAGGTGTTTAATTTTTGGTGTCAGAATATGAGTCTGAGATTAGGCCATCTGAAGCTAAAGGCTACACTTTCTGTACTGAATATAAGCATTCTAGTTTTAGTTATTTTTACTTGTTGCCAATTTCTAAAAATAGCCTCCAAAATAATACACTGCCTGAATGCAGAGTGTTGGCAAGGTGATGTCCATGAGTCACGCTGAAATACAGGCCCATCACTAGGCAACCCTTATATTCTCTCTGTTTCTTTGTGTGGGGATGGCAGCAAGCTAAGTCTTTCCACAATGTATCAAGGCACTTGAGTGGCTTTGATTTTATACCCATGACCATTATAATATATACATATACATTAACCTACTTCCCCCTAGGGTGAGCGAACAAACCTCCCTCACAAAGAGGGGGGAATAAAACTACGCTACTAAGCATTGAGATGGCTGCTTGCAGGGATCATTTCCACACAGTGACTTCAGAAAATGTCAAACACTATAGCGGGTTTTGGCTATTTTTTCCCCCTTGGCCAGTCCTTGTTCTGACGTGGGGAAAAAAAGTTAAGCTCAACAAATCACAATCCAATCATACTTACTTGACCCCATACTTGACAAACTCCAGCCATAACATTCATCGTGCCCTGGAGAGGTCATGAATGGAAGGAAGCCGTGAGGGTCAAAACTAGCAGGGACCTGACCTCCATCCAGGGTGATGGGGTCGCGGCCTGGCATCTGGCCACCGTAAGACCGAGGGCAGGCGGAAGGTCACGCCTCTACCCACACCCGACTGTAGCCTCACTAAGAGGAGGAGGGACAAGAGCACACATTTATAGCACGGTGCCACCAGCCAGGTCATCACCCAGCCTTACACTACCCTACATAACCACTATAGTCGCCACCTGCACTAATGTCGCCAGGCGCGCCATATATTAGGACTGTAGCCTCACTACTGATGTGTCTGTGCCCTGAAGGATGATATCACAGTATTTATAATCAGACGTATAATATACCATGTTGCAGCGTTGTTGATGCTTTGTAGCTGCAAGTATACACGCTTTACAATTTCGCTAATAGCTTTTGTTCTATGGCGACGAGACGGCAGGGGAGGACCAAAGAACATAAACACTAGCTGGAGACCTTAGTGTGGTCGCACTCTGTGAATTTGTAAATTTGGTTCATTTATAGCCATAATGAGACAGATTCAGACACAAAATGACACAAGACTCTCCAGATAGCCCCCCCTTCTAACTTTCATGAAATCATATGGATGTAGAAATGAGTTAACGCCACTACACGTTCTGTACCAACTAAAAACAAAAAAAAAAACAAAGAAACGGTGTCCTGGCGACTTTAGTGTTACTACGGTAGCTAAGGGGTCTTTGCTGCAGCAGTGTATGGTAGGCCATAAAAAATATGCAGCAGAAAGTGGAAAGAATACTAAACAGGTCATAGCTATAAAATATAGCATATCACTAAAAATGTCTACTGGTAGCCAAAATGGACCATGGCAATACAGTTCTGGGGCTCCAGGGGTTGTTAAACGATAAGGCAGCATCTCACTCTGAGGGAACAAGGGGCCGCATGGGATCAGGGCGAGCAAGTGGAAGTCCCTTCACCTCATCATCATCATCAGGAAGTCCTGCACCCACCTCAGGACATGTGTGGAAGAGTTCGCCCGCGTGTTTACGTTCCACCACAACGAGTCTAAAGCTGCGGACCCAAAATGACAGTTTGGAATTAACTCCCAACACATAAGGACAGCCGTTTGTAGTCGGGTTGTTTACATAGACAAGCGACTGGTCGTCAAGGGCAAAAACAAAAGGAGTTATAAATAGTCCGCTTAAATTGGCAGTAATAAATAGGCAGCTAGGGCCAGGCCCTATAAAGAAGACAGTTAGAGAATAAAAAAAGAGGGGTGGGCCATTAGTTTGGGACGGTGCTGTTACTCTCTCTTGAAAGATTGAAGTGGTAGGAAGGCGGACCAATAGAAACAGAGAGAGAGTTCCAGAAGTTTACTCAGTGATAGGGGAATAAGAGTTGAAGAGAGTGATTTAACTCTGCCTGCAAACACAATGACAGTATGTAATCCAATTCCAAACACCACACGACAGCCTGACAGACAAAGCCTGCAGGCCATGACCAACACCACGACTGACAGCCTAGAGCAGTGGATCCCAAACCCGGGGTCGCGACCCCAAATGGTGGCAAAGCATAATCACAAGGGGGGGCCAGGGAGATGATGGGGGTCGATGGGGGTGGCAAGTGTTTAGCAAGGGTTTTAGAAGGCATGGGTTGTTGATCTGAGTCTTCGATAAAGGCTTGTAGAAGCTGCGGATACTAGAGAACAAGCTTGGAAGCTGAAAGTGTCTGTCCTTTCCTTCATACTGGAATTACTTGCTACAATGGATATGGTTTTTTTTTGATGAAACACATGATCCACTGAGGAAAAACAGCATGTAAGGAAATAGTTGTTTGGCAAAAACTGGCACAAAGCTCCATGACAGATCACTTGGTTGGCTTACGGAGTCGTTTGATTGGTCACTTTCGTTCAGGACAGATGCAAATCAGTGTGTATCCTTTGCACTAGCCATGGCCAGAGAATGACGGAGGCTGACAACTGGGCAAGAGTAAATTTTGAAATCTATAATGCTATAGCAAAGTTTTGGCATTACTTCTCAGAGACACATTCATGCTGTTTAAAAATAAAGCTATCAACGTTATGGTACAATTTGGAACAACTTATCTGCCAAGCAGCTTCTCAACAAGGGTATTTGAAAAAAACTGATTACCGTAACTGTATTTTCAAACATCATATTTAGAAATGCCTGCTGTGTTCGTCCCCACATATTATACCCGGCATAAACAATTAATCACATCATAAGTACGCCATGGCTGAGCATATGAAAACACGTCACTGGTTATATGGCATTCAGTATAAAATGATTAGCATTGCAATCCATTACGGATGGTATGATGAGTTGTTTTATCAATTCATAAAATAATCACCTGCAGTCAATATAAAATGTATTAAAAAGATAATGAACACAAGTCACCTATGAAAAGACTTATGTACCTTGTAGAGAACATTAATTGCATGTGATGCAGATACATTAGGTTCGCCGTCCATAGGTCAATGAAAAAGTGAAAATATAGATTATTTCGAATTTGGCAGGTGTTTCTTATGTAAAATGAAATTTAAGGTGGTTTGTCCCCTTCAACTTTTGGTTTAGCACGTTCTTGCTATGCAAAAATGGACTTATATATTAATGCAAAACATAGTATAAAGTGCGATTTTGCATAGTTAAGAATTGCTCAAATGCAAAAATGGATAAGATAAAATAGTCTTAGATTCCATTTACATAGGAAATTGGCTGCCAAAGTGAGGAAAAAGATTTTTGTTATACCCGGCGTACCCTTAACCAGGGTACCAAAAAATACAGTAAAAGCAGTTATAAATCGGCACTGTATAATAGTAGGGTCACTTAGGGCGGAAAAAAAGGCTTTCCGCTTCACCTTAGGTGAACGGAAGTATTTGAGTGCCTTATCCTAAGCATTTGCTGCCGCTCTGAATCCGAAAATCGTAGTTGGGTCACTCGTTAGCGGTAAAGTATTTCGCGCAATTTGCAATTTGGCAATTTGGCAATAAAATTGGCAATACAAATTGGCAGAATGAGAACCAGGACTCGTAAGAGACCCGTTTTGGACTCAAATTGAAGCTTATTAAGAGTGCATAAAATGTTATGTAAGGGGGGGGTTTGTTTAACCTCCCCGTGGTTGAGCTGTTCGGATTACTGATCTATAATGGAACTTAGAGATAAGTCGGAAAAAAATTGGGAAAAAAATATAAAAGGAAAATTTTCGGCTAAAGCCCTGAGTTCTTAACTAATTAAAAACGAAATTTAATTAGGTAAAAAAGTAAAATAAACAAAAATGTTTTAGGACACATTTAATTAACGAATTTGTGCAAAGGGGTGGGTTACAATTATTGCGCTTAGAATAGTAGAAGAACAGGGTAATTTTAACTGAAAAATGCTTAGGATAGACCCTCAAAATACTTCCTCACCTAAGTGAACGAAAGCATTTTTTCCGCTCCCCCCACCCGACGGGACCCGAGTATTCAATCCAGAACACAAACTTTCAAACAACGAAACACCGAGTCTCCTCCGCGTTTATTTTGAAGAATAACAATTAGAACACAAAAAAATTCCTTACTGGCGATAGCGAGCGTTCACAGTTGAAAAAAAAATCGAATATCTAGTCGTCTACGCCATTAGACGTCCCATGCCCATCTTCCCGTCGCTTGATGCACATCTGGGGGAGCAACGCAAAGCTTACGAACAAGGAGTCTGCAGGCGTTGACTAGCGGAAGCGATTGGTCGAGCAGTTCGTCTTGCACCGCACCGCATTCCCATCCATGATACATTGCGAGGGCGGGAGGCGGGCAGGGTGGAAAGGGATAGGCGCCAGGTTTGAGTTCGTAGCCGTACTTGGTGGGTCAGGGTCACCAACTCCTTCTTCACAGCCCCCTTCCCGACGACGGCCTGTAGCTGGGGCTCGCATAATGGCTGGGTGGTGCGTGGACTGTCGGAGGAGCCAGTGTATGCTCCAACCCTTCTATTCTGAAGTGCCGTCCACCTCTGCCTGCGCCAGAGGCAGGTATAATCCGTAAATTCTGCTAACGAATCGGCACAGCACGCCAGGCTCTCTTGCGTCAGCGGACCAGGGCTTTCGGAAGTGTACCAAAGCGGCGAGGGTGCCTGCGTCGGCCGCATGGAACACAGGCCAAGCTTGCAACTTGCCCCCCCCCCCTTTCCTGAAGAGGGCGCAAAGTGGTGTCGCAACCAGTCAGAGCATGAAGGACGGATCACCATCCGCGTGAGAGCCCAGTTCATCGTGGATGAGCTGAACGTGAAAAGTCGTTCTTGCCAAGGCTGGAGGCACGTGTTGGGAGGTATCTTGCGGGAAGTGTCGGAGGAGGAGGCCGAGGACGTCAGTGTCCGGAGAAAACACGGTTGCTCCACATCTTGTCGAGGCCCTGGTAGAGCCGATATATCATCTTTAGTGTCCGCGTCCTCTTGTTCTGAAGCAAACTTGGCTCCGTCCGGTCCAGAAGTTGCCAAGGCTTGTCGCGCCACGCGCAGAAGACGCGTAATCCCCATGAATGGTGCTGGATGGGGAGGCAATGAGAGTAGGCATAGCAGAGTCGTTGGTCTTTGGTGGACAGATTTTAGGCCTATGGTCATTCCAGCTTTGATCCGCGTCGATGCTGGATTGTCGATATCGATTCCTCCACCTCGGGCTCGCTGATCCTCGTTTGTCTTTTGAGGGACGCGCCGATGAGTACCTGTCAAAGACAAGGGTGCAAATCCCGTAGCTACCACCCAGTTGGGCAACTACTCTGCTAGGAGGGATCCAACCAGGTCGCTTAAAGTTGCTGAGCCGAAAACGGGGTGTGCTGAAAGGATAAGCCATCCAGTCGAGGACCAGCACGCGAGAGGATGAAGGGGTTGCGAGGCCGTGGAGACCGCCGCTTTATCTTCTCCAGAACCTGAAGCAAGGGCATTTTGTCGGGACCGCGGTGGCTTGGTCGTCAACGAGGGCAAAGAGGGAACAGGGAGAGTCATAGTGGAGATGATGGTGCGAAATGTCCATAGACTGCTGTCGAGTTGGAGGGCTGAGCAGCAGGCGCAGAGTGAAGGTGTGAGGGATCCCGTGACAATCACCTGCCTTCCCTCGATTGAACTTGGCTTTCTTGACCAGCGTTTTGAAGTATTGGTAGGCTGACGATGCAGGAACCTCCATGGACTTTGCTGTCGCAGTCCTGATCTCCATCTCGTACTTCAAGAGACCTTCCATTGCCAGTCTCCTCGATCTTGTCAGTGCGTTCCACATATTATCTGAACACACTCTGGGGAAAAGGACGGTGTGAGTTGGGCTTTCTCGCGAGTGAAGGGGTTATGCTGCGAAGAAGACCAGCAACCTCTTTGGTAATCTCGGTGTCTTCTTCGGACGCTGGCTGTCCTTGTGGTGCTTTGATGCGTAGCAGAACTGCCGAATAATGATTTGGCCTGATGCCAAGAGTTAGTCTTGATATCAGAAGAACTGGTTTTCGTCCGAGGGATTTTTCGTTGATCCCTACAGACCACCGTCACCTTCACGAGTCGGTCACCGTTCCACGGCCTGTCGCAGCCAAAGGGACGTGAAAGTACCAACGACTTACGGACGGACCAGTGTTTCTCCAAGTCGTCACGCTCTGGATTTGAGGCGGAGGTCTGCATCATGGCCACGTAAACCGGGACGAACCGGGCGTAGGAAGCTTCGATCATGGCGAAGAAGAACGGTCGAACTCCTCCAACGTCTTCACGGTGCAGCGACCAGTTCTGTCCGCACCAGCCCTGGTGTAGTTCAAAAGGCAGGAGGACCATCTGGACGTACGTCATGGAGAACTGCTCAAGGACTGTCGTCGATCACGCTGATGACCTTCAGGATCTTGCAGCTTGGGGCAAGGATCTCGAGGGCTTCTTGAAGGAATCCAGTTTCCATGCTACTGCCAACTCCTGGACGGCGAATTCTTCCGGCGTTCTCCATTGTCCCGAAGAGAACTTGAGAGCTAGGAGTGCACTTGTCGAGGATTATGTGCCTCAATTCCGCGGGAGTGGTTTCCGGCCAAAATCTGCCGGACTGTGGGGGTCCGTACACCCCCGACTAGTGGAGCACTCGTCGAATCCGCTCCCTCCAGGAAAACAACGACGATGCACCGCAGCCTATGGCTATTGACGAGTGTAGGTCGCCAAGGCGGACGATCCAGTTTTCCTTCTTCAAGTTCAACTTGATCTCCAGGAGCTTTGAGTAAGAGCGCCATGTCGGCAGGCAACAAGCACCGGGGCCAATCGCCTGTTCAGCGCTTGTTGAATTTTCTCCATTTCTTGTCATCATGGTGAATATTGACGAGTACTCCCCCTGGCAGCTGGAGAGTCGAGAATGGGCAAGGTGCAGAATTGTCGTCGGTTTGGGACAGGCGGAACATCCTCGAGTCGGCTGGTTGAAGGCGACCAGCTGGGGCATGCTCCGCGGAGAGGTTCTTTCAGGGCAGCGATGCCGAAGAGATTAGGACGAGGAGGTGCCTGTCCTTGGAGTGCTCAGCGCTCCTCGAGGCGAGTTCTCGAAAGAGAGAGGGGAAGCTCGCTAAGCGAGCGGTCATGCGGAAGGGGGCTGACTTCGTAAATGGAAAGCAGGGAGGGGTTTCAGCAGCGTCAGAATGAAAAACTGAGGGCTCCAGCTCTGACGGAGAAGATGGGCGGGCTGAACGGCAACGCTAACCGGCGTGGAAGGTGCCCTTACGTTCTACTATGTCTTCTTGGAATCGATGTTGTCGATGCAAAGTGAACGAGAAGGTCCTTCTCGAGGCCGGCGCGGGATGAAACACTCCATCTCCGCCGTCCAGCGATGAGAACCGTTAGGGCAAGCGATGCCTCGAGGCGGCGGAGAAGGGAGGAGTATGAGATAGCCAGCCCCCGGCACCCGGGGAACATCTTAGCATTGCTTTGCTCCGCGACTCATGATGAATGGCCAGCGCCGTGTGTCGCCACTCTGGAGATGGGGTCTCTAGGGTTCGGGAAAGCTTTGGGTGCTCCGTGCAGCTTGCTTGCACTCAAGATGTTTGTCATGAGGACTTGTCCGACGATCGAAGCTCCCTTCCCGTTCGCTGGATGTTTCTTCCAGCTCCACCGCCGACCCAGGTCGCGGAAACTCTTGACGAGGGGAGGAAGGTTAAAGTTGGCCAGTCTCCTTCGAATTTCCAAGTTCGTTTTTTGAGGGTTTCTTCACGCAGATTTTGGCCAGCTTTCAGGAGTGTAGCAAGCTGAAGTCCTCGATTGTCCGATGGTTGTCAGGGCCTCTTCCTTGCCTCGCTAGATGAACCAGGTCGGGTTCGCGAGGGTTCTTGGGCCCTCTTTTGGTGAACTCCACCAGACAGTGCGAGAGGAGTTCCTTTATCCGCAGCGTGAGCGGCCAAACCAGCTGCTCCTTGATGCTGTCTATGTCTCCCATCGGAGGAGAGAACCACTCCACTCTCCAGCTCTCACGCGAACCTCTTCACGAACTCGATCGACGGAGCGATCTCTGGCTCCTGTGAGTGGAGGCCACTGTCGCAACTTGTGACGACATGACATGATCAGAGCAGCACTTATGGTACATCACGTCGCAGACAGGACGTCGAGGTCGGAGGAAGCTGGATTTTCCACTCAGAATTCGTTCCATTGTGGACCGCCTCAATGATTCAATTGGCACTCCAGGTCGTGCTAACCGGTTGAAGGACTTCATTGTGGATTGTTCCATCACCGCAGGAAGAAGCCTTTCCTCCGGGGAATAGGAGGCGCTGGCGGGCGGGGGACTCGAGTGCGCGGGGTGGCAGCCTAGAAGTAGAGATGGATAAAAGCTTTATTATTTAGCGGGAATGTAATGGCAAACTACCAATGGGAATATACTTTCAGGATCTATGCATGAAAAATACTTATAGCAAATAGATATTTCTCGAAAACATCAATTTAAAAGTATTCAAAGACTGTTTATTAGCTTAAAAGCCCTCGCGCGCCAAGCGGCCCTACGTGCTTTCCACCCCTCGCACTGCGAGTGTTAGATTTTATAATCTCTCGACGTTTATCGGAACTCAGTGCACGCACGTAGCGCCCCTTATCTTGAATCACTAGACCATTAATCAAGCAATATTTTCCATGTCGAAAGATTTTTTCGAAAAATTAAAAAAAAAAATCTTCTTACTGAAGGTCGGGGGGGCGGGCCTCCGCCGCAAGGTCTGTTGCCATCCCGTACTGCCGCGCGAATTTGGGAGGCAGGATTTAGTGCAATGCACTGTCGGTGCCACGACCAATTGCGTCCTCTAGAGGACCTCCGGGGCCTCTACGAATTCGCCGTTCGAAGCCACTTTGCCAGGCCACAGATACTCCGAACATCCTCCTTGGGCGTCCGAGGTCGAAGGACCACATCTCGTTAAGTTGCACCGCAAATGCACGCTTCATTGCGAGACCTGGGAAGGAAAATGTGCGATATAATAAATGAATTATTTTTATTAACGGGTTTCTAGCTAATTTCTAAAAAATATAGGCCCAATGAAATGTTACATTTATTGCGGAAAGTTCATTACCGTCTGTCAAAAATAGACATGAAGGGGACAGTCAGAGAAAGTTACCTTTCTATTTAATCAGACGGTAGGCATTTATGAGAACAGATACAGCCAGAAACATTTCTGGACTTTGATTGTGAAATTAAGGCCAAAATTTCCTTTGATTATTTTTTCCATTTTTTTCACATCTCTAATTTCCATTATAGGCAGTAATTGCGAACAGATACAACCACGGTAGTACTAAATACAACATTTTTTTTTTAATGCCAAACTTCTGTTAAAAAAATTTTTTTAAGCTTCAATTTGAGCTCCAAAACGAGTTCTCTACGACGTGTCTGGAGTTATCATTCTGCCAATTTGTAATTGCCAATTTTAGTGCCAAATTGCCAAATTGCAACTTGCGCGAAAACTTACCGCTACGATTGACCCAACTACGATTTCGGATTCGGATTTCAGCGGCACAAAATGCTTAGGATAAGACCCTCAAAACCTTCCTTCACCTAAGTGAAGCCGAATCGCCTAAGTGACCCTTACTATAACTCGGAATTGATATAACTCGGCATGGCAAAAGGACAAGTTTTTTTTTTTTTTTTTTTTTTTTTCTTTTTTTTTTTTAAAACGATGCCTATGAGCGCGTGTAGGCAGTGAGCTCCAGGGGTGGGATGGTAGGCCATGGAGCTCACTGAAGGCTGTGATGGTTGGCCCTCGCCAGTTGGTGGCGCGAGCCAGGAGGTATAGTGAGGTTGTGATAGAGGATCATGCCGCCCCTGTGTCCACCAGCAGCTCACGTGAAGGTAGAGTAATGGGACAGGGCATAGTGTTGCAGTAACCAAGTGCTCAAGTGTGAAAAATTAAGTGTAACAGTACGGATATACAAATAGTATTACAGAGTTGTGATATAAAGTGATAAAGTGATACCAGTGGTAAAATGCGATGAAAGTTCCCCTTAACATCTTCTAAAATGTTTACAAGAAGGCTCACCTCTCCTTGGATGACATGCTGACTGCCTACACGTTCATGGTAACAACTGTAGTTTTACCTTTACACTACGGGTGGTGTGTTGTTGTTGTTGTTGTGTGTGTTTTTACCCATCTCAGAGGGAGGGACATTGCATAAAACTCGCACATTGAATATAATCGGCAAAGGGCCAGAGCCCCTATCGTGCGAGTTATAAGGCTTACGTAGTTGGATTGGGTTACATGGGAGGAAGGACAAGACCAGGGGCGATGGTGCCCGACAGCTAGGGAAACTGCACCAAAGGTTGTCAGGGAGGAGCTGATCGTGACGGGACCATCTGGGAAGGGACCTTTTCATTTGTACCAGAGCCCGTGCCACCTGAGAAGCCCGCTGCGCAAGGGGGTCAGGCTTCTATGTCTCTGGTGACTACGACTCCACCGACTCACGATCGTACTGAAGTATCAAAAAGGGCCAACACGGGGGTAGGTGGTATCACGCCCATTTGGGGGAAGATGCTGGGACGCAAGCTCTTTGGAGTATAGCGGTTGCACACAAAAAGTTGCCCCCGCGCCACCCATCACCAGCATCGAGGGGCCACCTCTCTGACACGGGTTCAGGTCCAGTGTGCAGTTGCTGTCCACGTGAATGAGATGCATAAACGCAGATTCAGAGGGGCCCGGCGGTGAAGTCCACGGGGATACCGGAGTAATCCTGGTACTTCCACTGACCAGCATCTCGTACCACTGGTCCAGGCTGTGAAGCGGGGGGTTTCCCGTCCGAGCTCAAGAGACAAGTGTGGCAAGGGGTCCCCCTCCCGAGGGTCCCAAGCCCCGCCCCTCGGGTACATGTGGCCGAAAGCGGACTGACTGGGAAAGAATGAACACCCCGGAAACCTAGCAAGTAAGCCCCGCAGGGGTATTCAAAATTACCGACATCAAGGGTTTACCACAGACTGAGGACGGGCCCCAGCACACCTCACGCCCAGAGTGATGAGGTCGCACCCAAGAAGGTCCAAAAAGCTGTGCTGGCCTTCTACGTGCGGACAGGAGCTGGTTTCCCCACTGGATGTGTCCTCCCCGCTGATGGGGGTCAGATGGGCGACCGCAGGTTCGCCCTGACCCCTTTTTTGAAAACTGAGGGGTGGCGGGGGGGGAAAGGTAAATGGGGAAACC
>JACEEZ010002012.1:0-21507 GCA_016584305.1 Chionoecetes opilio | reverse complement strand
TAAACCTTGTATCTTTTTCATCTGGCCTGGGGAAGTGTCAGGCGCGAACCTCATGGCTTTGATTATTTGTGCTCAGAAATCTAGTGTCTCTAAACAGCCACATTGGTTACAATCTTTCCTCCCAACCTCATGGCTGAATGTCACAGGTTAAATTTGCTGAAGTGTTTGGGAAACTTCTCTTTTCTTTCCAGTCTTTGACTTGGAACGGGTTGTTGCCATGACACAAAATAAAGCAATGGGAAAGAATTTTCCTCTGCTACAGTAGGTCTGCCACGGGTTCCATTAATTGATGAACTGGAGGGGAGATGGGGATTAAACCCTTCATACCATACTTTTCCCAAAACTTGGACAGGGGATATTCACAGATCGTCACTTATAAAGCCTCCAGGAGGGAGGTGAAGCTTTTCATAAACCCTCGGTTCTACTTTACCTGGAAATTTTTTTGTAAAACTAACCATAAGGTTACCAAAACCTTTAACCTTATAAGTTTTAAATAAACCTACCAAACCTTAGGTTTTAATAAACCTAACAAACCTTTAACCTTAGTTAGGTTAGGTTCTTAGGGGTTTAAAGGTTAGTTAAGTTTCTTTAAAAACCTATAAGTTAGGCTACGGTTGGTTTGGTATTTTTCCTATTCAATCATTCCCGTTATCTGAGACCTGACAAATTTTTTCTTGTCAAGTTTTAGTGCTTTTTCTGATGGAAATTCAGTGTGTTTAAATGAAAAGGGCGACATAAAAATCGGAAGAATTTTTTTTATTGTACTAAAACTATTGCTTTCCGTGAAAATAAATGATCTCCATTAAAAAAAGCACTATTTTTGGACGGGGAACAATTTTGTCAGTGTCCTCTAAAAATGACGCGAAGTCCTCGTCCATTTTACCAAACTGATTAAATGTGTAAATTTTTGGGGCCTGTAATATTAAGAATTGAAGACTCCCCCCGGGCGCGAGAGTTCCGATCGGCAAATTTTCCGGGTACCGTCGGTGCAGGTGTCCCCTGTGATTTGTCGCGGGGAAAGTCTCTTAAACCCCAAATATACCGAATGCACCTAAACGCATATATACCAAATACACCGAAATCCCGATATACACCAAAATATTCCAAAAATACCAAAATTTACACCAAAATATACCGAAAATTCACCTAAATTTTTCCAAAATATCCAAAATACACCGAAATATACCAAATACCACCCTACAAACACGTAAAAAAAAATTTTATTAGTCTTGATACCTTATTTTAGTGTATTTGTCAGTATTTCAGTGTTATTTTTTTGGCGGTATTATTTTTGGTATAAGAGACCGCGTTGTGTGTTGTTGAAAAGATCTGCCCTAGCACTGCTGAAGGGGCCTCAGGACAGTGTTATGTGACATTTTCTAGGGAACGGCCCCAAAGCGTTGCACCAAGCCCACGCAAACCGCCCAGTTCCACGGGTACCTTTGTCTAATTGACGGTTAGCTTACGAGAGAACGGCAGTTGAAGGAAACGCAGTTGAAGAGGCCTGCGCAACCCCTTTGGCCCCGAGGTTTCAGGGGCCCCCTGAGAAGAATAACATTTGTCGTTAATGTTGAGAAGGCTGCATTTTCGTGATGATTATCAGGTTGACCCTAAGAGAACGAGGGCCCGAGGCAAGGCCAAGGGACAAACGGGACATTCCGTTGGCCGCGGGTCGTGGGGGGGCCGGTCTGAGGGGAGAAAAAGGGTAAACCAAATTTTTTAATGCTAAAAGAAAAATGAATAAAAAAATTAAAAAGATGTAAATGAAAATACATAAAGTAATAAGGAAAAAAAAATACATGAGAGAGAGAGAGAGAGGAGAGGAGAGGAAGAGAGAGAGAGAGGAGAGAGAGAGAGAGGAGAGAGAGAGAGAGAGAGAGAGAGAGTCACTTCAGCTGAGAAAGAATGAGGGACAACTGACGAGAGGGCGGAGAAATCAACACTCTCGAGTATTGTACGCGAACACTCGACACGAGTCAACTTTCAAGATTCTCAATAGAGTCTTCCCAAGTTTTTGTTTTCAGACTTCTTGTATTTTTATTACGTTAACGAGTTATCCCAATGCACCACTGGGACGATCCTTATTTAAATGCATTATGGCATTGATAAGGACTAAAGCCCCATTCACATCTTCACGACTCGACAGCGACCAGTCACGACTTGCTGAGTCATCTGTTCGGCCCCGTCGTCATGTGGGTCGGCATACCCTCCCCCCTCTCTCCTATCCTCTCTTTTCCTGAGTGTGGAAGTGAGAAGTGAAAGTGGAGGTACTTCATTAACCAGCGGGTCATAGCGTGCAGACGTGCCAGCTATCGCTCCTGGCTTTACGAATTCACCCTAATAAGGATGGACTCAGCAACTCTACAAACTCTTCTTGCTTCTCAAGAACAATCGTATCGGGGCTTCTTGGAGATATATATGAAGCAAGTAGAGGACAAGTTGCACTAAATGCAATCAACTTCACGGACCTGAAAGAAGTCTTGAGTTTACTGAAAAGAAGGTCGAAGATTTGAAGCAAAAAGTGAAGCAGCAGGATCACGAAATGGGGTGCTGGAAAGGAAACCAATGAAGAAATGAGTGAGAAACTGCAAACAAGCGACAAGCTTATCAAAGAACTAGATGACAGATGTAACTATCAAGAAGATTACAATCGACGGAAACAATCTTCAGATAATGGGTATGGATGAAAGAACTGGAGGAGAAACCTGGGAACAATCACAGCTCAATATCCAAGTTACTCGAAGAAAAGCTCCAACTACCGAATATCCACTTGAAAAAGCTCACCGATGGGACAGCGTCAGGACAGCCGTGACCGCCCAATTATAGCTCGTTTCCCAGGTTCTGCACCGAAAAGCGGGTTATAAAAATGTTTCGAAGCTGAGAGGAACACGAATTTTTCATTAACGAAGACCTATGCCGTGCTTCTAAAGATATAAGAAAGGCTCAATTGCTAATGTTAAAGCAGGCAAGGAGTGAAGGGAAAATTGCTTATTTCCGACACACCAAGCTGACCATCAAGAACCGACTAGGTCCCAACGAGCCTCATGAAGCAGCCGAGCGAACTGTCAACGCTGGTGAAAGCAGCCATCCGTACCTCAGTTTCGTGGTGGCGGTGACAAGGGTTGGACATTAGGTACGCCGTATAACAAATATTCTTTTCTCAACTTTGGAAATGCCAATTTCCTATGTAAAATGGAATTCTAAGACGATTTTATCTGTATCCATTTTTGGATTTGAGCAATTCTTACTAGGGCAAAATCCCCACTTTTATTTTGCACCCTTATCGAATAATGCTTAAATGAGTACGCAGTGTCCGGTTTGGTCCTGTGTATTGCATCATGCACCAATATGAGTTCCAAATGACTAGCGTGGTAAGCTCTTTCTGATCAGTTTGGTTCATCAGCACTACATCACAGTGTCACGCCTCTACTTTTGGCCTAGAACGTGGGTCCATCATGTCCTTCTTGACCTGAACAGGGCATGGTCTCCCGTGGTGGGCTCGAGCCCGGATGAGCCCGTCTCTGGCCTGCTTCCCCACCACTGCTGCCGCAGCCTCTGTCCCCTCTTCACGACTCTTTCGTGTCTGAGTGTGGATAGAGAACTCCGGAACCTCGTACGGCTTGACCGGGAATCTCCTGGATCTGATCCCCTGGACAGTGAACGGGTGAATGCCGGCTCGTGCACCTGGCCAGGCTGCCAGCTGATCAGTGTCTGCAAGCTGGTGGCTGACAAGTTCAGCTTGGGGGGTGATGCGAGGTCCTACACTGGTGTCCCCACCTTCTCGCCAGCCCTCAGCTTCAAAATCTGGTCAGGGCGAACCTGCGGTCGTCCTCACTCTGACTTCGCCATCAGCGAGAGGAAGACACATTCTGAGTGTGCGAACCATGCTCCTGTCCGCACGTAGAAGGTCACAGCTGTTTGGACCTTCTTCGGCTGCGACCCCCATCACTCTGATCTGCGTGAGGATGTGCTTGGGGCCGTCCTCTAGTCGTGGTGAACCTTGATGTCGTAGTAGAGTTTGAAGTACACCTGCAGGCAGTAATCTTGACTAGGATTTCCAGGGTGTTCAGTTCTTTGCCAGTCAGTCCATGCATCCGGTCCACATGTACACGAGCGACTGGGCTGTGGTGAGCCATCTGGAGTGGGACACCTTGCCACACTTGATCTCCTACAGCTCGGACGGGAGAAACGCCCCGCTTCACAGCCTGGACCAGCTGGTAGGAAAACCTGCTGGTCAGTGGACATGTTGGCCCAAAGGATATACTCCGGTATCTCTGCGAGATCTTCACCGCCTGGCACTCCTCGAACTCTGTGTTGTACGGGCATCTCATTCACGCTGGACAGCAGACTGCACACTGGACCCGTGAAGCCAGTGTCAGATGAGGTAGGCCCCGTCGATGCCTGGTGATAAGGTGGCGCAGGGGCAACTCTTTTTGTGTGCAACACGCATATACTCCAGAAGAGCTTGCGTCCCAGCATCTTCTCCAAATGGGCGTGAGTACCACCCTTCCACCCCGTGTTGGCCCTAGTTGAGTCACCTTGCAGTACGATCAGTGAGTCGGGGGAAATCGTATGTCACCAGCAGATCATAGAGAGCTGAGCCACCTTGAACGCAGGCTTCTCAGGTGGCCCGGGTCCTCTGGTACAAAGTGCCAAAGGTACCTTCCAGATGGCTCCTCTGTCACTGACACATGCTCCTCCCTGATCAACCTTGGGTGCAGTTTCCCATAGCTGTCGGCACCATCGCCCGGGTCTTGTCCTTCCTCCCATCGTAACCCAATCCAACTATTTTGGTACCCTGGTGCTTCCCCTGGTCAAGGTCCCTGGCCGATGCCATGGCATCCTGCCTGGCCCTCCTCAGCTTGTTAGGATCGCAGACTAGGTACGCCATGTCTGGAAGAGGTGGCCGTCAGCGATAAGGTCCTGGAGGAATCCAGAAGCCAAGGCAGCAGGAGCAGTGGGCGGAACATCGAACCGGATGTTTGGGATGCGGAGCTGGACTTCGACCGTACTGTTTGCCCGGGACCTACGCTGTTTTTTTGTGACTTTTAGAGTTTGGTGATAGGACCTTAAAACCTTAAACAGAAATCCAGCCCTGAAGCCACCTACTTTGGGGTAAATAATAACGTGGAAAATCTAGTTGCCAGGAAAAGGTTTTTACCCGAAAAACGAGGCGATTTTGTATGAGAAGTGAGCTTTCCGGCGTCTGGCGAACTTAATGTAGGTCTTACGGCAATATCGAGGGCATACTTCCGAATAGTTTTTTAGCGCTCTACAACTTTGTCATTTATGAAATTTATCGAATCTCTAACTTAAGTGGGTTCTCTGTGAGTTTAAAGATGGTGTAGCTAAGCTATGTTTTGCATATAAATATAAAAGTCCATTTTTGGGATAGCAGAAAGTGCTCAAACCAAAAAGTTGAAGGGACAAACCACCCTTAAAACTCAATTTTACATAAGAAAACAACCCTGCCAAATTCGAAATAATCTATATTCACTTTTCATTGGACCTACGGCGTACCTATGGACATGGAAGCTCCGGGCCAGTAGCGGCCTCCTTCTCCGGGGCCGCACCCTCGCCTGTTGGGACTGATCCTCTGGCAGACGCAGTGAGGAACAGACTGGCGGTGCCTTGGGTCGTGCTGGTGACGGGGTTGCAAAGGTAATACAAGAACCCAAAGGAAAGGACCAAGCTTCACAGCGAACCAGATCGTTTCGAAAAGGGCAACTAACATAATAACTGAAATCCTGTACAGTATTCTCGTATTTTTTTTTTTTTTTACTTTGTAAAAACGAGGATACACGAGGATAACGAGATAACGAGCTAACGAGGATGCATTTCCTTTTACAACTTAAGTGATGCGGAATTTTTAACCTTTCGACTGATGATTTCCATAGATATCGTTTAAATGTTATAAGTAATAATATGTCATCAACAATAGCTTCTGATAGTGAAAGAAATTGTGTTGAAATATTGAGGGTGATCTACCACATCCTGAAGTTACTTGTAATTATTAATTTTCTGATGATTTACGATTTAGACAAAAGTTATCTAATAACATTTCCATCAAATTATTGTCCTACAATATTAAACAGCATACCGTTACATTTAGAAACTTTTTTAGAACAAAGCCTATGTCCATCTGGTGTTGAATTTGATGTTATTGGATGTTTTTGAAACCCGCTTAAATGATGATATATGTCCCAAAATTTTTAGCATAATTAATTACAATGCTTTCTTTAAAAATAATTCTAAAGCAAGATGGAGGTGTAGCAAAATACCTACACAAACAGTTTCAAGGAATCTTGTTAAATGACGCTCGTCTTCAACTACCGCACATATAATCATATTTCTTGAAGTTACCCAGCCCTTTAAATTTGTAAATGGATGATCTATAGGCCCCCTAATGCAAGCTTTTCCTGAGTTCTAGTTTCCACTGAAAAACATCCTGGATTTGTTATTTAAGCTTAAACTTAATTGTTACATCATGGTGACTTCAATGTAAACTTTTGAAGCATAATGATAATACGTTAATAGTTTTATTAACTTGTTTTAAATGTAATTCATTTTATTATAATATAAAAAAGCCAAATAGAGATGCTGGAATATCTGCCTCAGTAATAGACCATATATGGGACAACAATTGGCTTAACTATAAAAAAAAAAAGCGGCATAATGTACCCTCCATCAGCGATCATTTCCCTATTTTCCCGCATTTTTTCTCGACCCTCAGCACAGACACTTTGTTCACTTGTCCCCGTTTTTTAAAGAAAATTATTGACACAGATAGCACTACAGCATTTAAAGATGATCTCAATAATTTTTAATTGGCAATTAGAATTTTCTTAATACAGATGTCAATCAAGCTTTGATTCATATATAGAAAAACTTTCAGTCTCTTTACACTAAGCATTTTCCCGTAAAAAAAGGTTGTAGTTAAGGAAAAACATCTTGGTAAAAAATTATATAACTTCTGCAATTAGAAATTCTAAAAAGATCGAAATAAGCTCCAGAGACTGTATAGGCAAAGGCAAAGTATAATCTGTTGTACAAAGCTATACATAACTTCACCTGGAATTTTAGACATAAGCATAACAGTTATAAAACAATGCAGTGATGTAATTTCTACTTTCTTAGAATATATAAAAATATATTTTTTTAAAGAAGGTATTTTCCAAAAACACTTACAAGTTCTAAATAATATTAGTTTCCTGTATTTAAGAAGGGCATTAAGTCTGTGAAGTGTGTGGGCAAGTGTATCCAGCTTCTTTCCTGTGAATACAGGAGTGAGGCAAGGGTGCGTCCTTGCCCCATCACTTTTCCAACGCTTGTATGGACTGGGTATTGGACAAGGTTGTAGATCAAAGTGATTGTGGAGCATCCGTCGGCAACACCAAGATCCTGATCTTGTTTTTGCCGATGATGCAGTAATCTTTGCTGAGTCGCTGGAGGTCCTGGTGATGGCTCTCGAGGCGCTGCACGAGGAGGCAAAGCCTTTTTGGGGCTTGAGGTCTCCTGGCTTAAGACCAAAGGGCCAGGTGTTTGGAGACTTACTAGATGAAGCAGTACAGTCTGTTCATTGCGTGTGGCGAGGACATTGAATCTTGAAAGTTTTAAAATACCTTGGTAGCGCAGTCCATAATGACGGCGAAGTCACGTCAAGAAGTCTTACGGCGGATTGGCATAGCCCACGGTGTTATGGACTCGCTCAGCGGGAGTATTTGGCGTTGTCGGTACCTGTGCAGAAGGACAAAGATCCGGATCTTCAATCGCTTGTGATCCCTGTCTTACTCTATGGTTGTTTAGACATGGACACTAAATAGTGGGCTTGAAGAGACGAATCAATGCCTTTGGATAAATGTCTTCGCAGAATCATGGGGTATCGCTGGGATGATTACGTGTCAAATCAGCGATTGCACCGTGGGACTGAATCGAGGCCTATTACCTGCATAGTCCGTCAGCGCCAACTTCGGCTATATGGGCATGTGGCACGCTACCCTGAAACCGATCCTTCCCATCGGGTTGTAAACTGTAAGAGCAATCCGGCGTGGAGGAGGCCAAGGGGGCGCCCACAAGGGTCGTGGCTGGGGCAAATTGATGTTTCTTGTCGAGAGCTGCTTGGTTTTGGGAAAGGAGCCTGCATGGGAACTCGCGCGTGGTGACCCCCGGGAGTTTGGGGGTCGTAGGGTGGGCGAGGCGACGCGCCCCCCGGCGTATGCCCCCCAAAGACTGATTTTATTAAGTCTATGCATGGGAATTATCGACCCATTTCTATCTTACCAAGCCTTAGCAAAATATTTGGAATTTTTTTTTTGTAAAAAGAGTAGTTGATTAATTATCTGTCTAAATTTTCACTTTTAACCGACCTTCAGCATGGTTTCCGACCAATCACAGTATTCAGTTAGCTGTACCCAACTATGCAACAGTATATATAATGCAGTAATTGCAAGGAACATCAAATATCAGTATTCTGTGACTTAACAAAAACTTTTGATTCCATATCTCACGCTATTCTGTTTTGAAAATTTTAAAATCTAGGGGTTCGAGGGCCAGCACATGAAAGGTTTTAAATTATCTGAGCTCTAGAAAACAATACACTGGTACAATAGCTTTCCATCTAACACAAAAGTCCATCTGCCGTGGTGTGCCACAGGATCAATATTAGGGCCCAGTTTTTTTTTTTGATATATATAAATGACATTATTCGTTGCACTGATAGATTGGAGTTTCTTCTTATGCTGATGACACCACGATATAAAGTATACGGAAAATATTTTAAAAATGATTGAAAATACCCCTTTAAAATAGAATTAAAACATGTGTCTGATTGGCTGAAAAGTAATAAACTGTCTTTAAAACACTTCCAAAACCCTGCTTCTGTCTCCATCCCTTTAATGACCAACACAACTCATGCTACCATTAACATGGAAAACTTCTCCTTAATACAAGTTCATGAGTTCAAGTTTTCAGGCATAATCATACAGTACATTATTATGGAAATCCCATATAAGTGACCTATGTACTAAAGTCTCCAGGCTAACAGGGGTTTCATACAAATTAAGAAAATTTTATTACCACTGCATGCATTAAGGAAATTTAAAAATCATTAATATACCCACATTTATTTTTTGTGCAGCTATCTGGGGCGGAGCCTACAAGACTTCCATTGATCATCTGTTTCTTGCTCAGAAGAAAATAGTCCGGATAATGTTCTACAGATCAAAATATGACCATACTGACCCTCTATTTCATAACATTAAGCTGTTAAAAGTACCTGACATATTGTTCTTGCAAGCCTGTAATTTGTTTTTAACTCCCTAAACACATACTGACAATTGTTCCAGAACAGCACATGATGAAGGCAGAAGACCCTTTTCAACTAGAATCCCACGGTGTAGAAATCACACATGCCCAACAAAACATAGGTACAAAAGGGGTGTCAGATACTGGAATGATTTACCAGAAAATCTCAGAAATTCCCTTGCTCGCTCTCTCTCTCTCTCTCTCTCTCTCTCTCCTTCTCTCTTCTCTCTCTCTCCTCCCTCCCTCTCTCTCTCTCTCTCTCTTTGCTTTCTACCATTTATTACTTAATTATTTTAAATAGTTAAATTTAAAACTTTTAACTTTTAATAACAAGAATAATACTAAAAAAAAAATTCATTGTCATTTTTTTCTTTTTACCGTCATTTAGTTTTATAATCGTATCATAAAATTTAATTTATAGTCTATCTTTTTTTAACTTCTTTCTTTTATATTCCTTCATAGTTCACAACACTTCCTTAAAGGTCATGCATGGTTTTTCTAATCATGACCCGTGACCTGACTTGCCCCCTCCCCCTGAGGACTGTGGGCAGGTAAAAAAGTGTGATGTAGAAAAAAAATGTATAAATAATTAAACTGAATAGTTAAATAGACAAAGTTTTCTACGGGCTAATGAATCAGACACGAAAATCCCCGACCGTGGGTGAGGCAAAGGGGCTGGGAACAAGCTCTTGCTTTTTCCGTGAGGCTGGCAGAAATGAAGAAGAAACTTCGTACAACTTGCGCGCTACTATGGCATCGCGAGCCACGGTAGCACACTCCTCTGGCGCATGCGCAGATTCATAACGTCCCATTCCTTTGCACTTGCCTCCTCGTCGCGCCACAACGGTGTCACGGTGTCGGTGAGACACATCTCAAAGGAACTCCGAACTGTGTCATATCACGTAAGGATAAGGCACGATTGCACCATGAAGTTACCAGGTGGCGAAATAGTAAAGTTGAATATTATATCAGTATATTCCATTAAAAGTGGGGCAATGAAGTAGCACGAAAAAGCGGGACAAACGAAAAAAGCGGATTTTACTAACATTTAAAAAAGCGGGACAGACGCTGAAAAGCTGGACTGTCCTGCCTAAAAGCGGGACTCTGGTCAGCTTATAATTACACGATACGTCCCGTTGTGAAAATATCTAGAGGGTAAAAATTGCCTCGGAACATAAACTGCGCCTTGGCAATTGTTTACTATTTGAGCACTTTGTTGAAGGAAAAGACATTGACTACCATTCTGAGCGCAAGCCTGGTTCTCGCTCAGTCGCTGGTGTCTGGTGTCTGCGTTAAAGTAATTCGAGCTTCTCTCAGTGTTTTTGACTGCGTATCAGTGCGTTTTCCGTGTTAGTGCGTCCGTCCGCTTTTGGGGTTTTCGGTGTTCCCTCATGACGCGTTCCGGTGTTTTCTTTCCATACAGCATTGGATTCCCTACCTGTACCTGCAATCGACATTAGATTCCCTACCTGTATCTGCAATCGAGTAAGTACTCATTTCACTTTTTTCTTTTCTTTTCTCTCCCCTAGTATCCTTATCTCTACCTGTCCCCTGTTAGTCAGTGTCTCTTCCATCCAAAGTCCCCCCTCCCCCTGTAAAGTCCCCCTTTGGCAGTCATTCATCAACCTTTGACCTGTGAAGACGTCCCCTCACCTCGCTCCCAACCCAGCACCTCACCTAAACGCTAAGTGTCTCATAGTTTAAAATTCTAGCCTTTAATTTATAGCCTTTACTCTCTGACTCGTAATTAGTGAGTATACATATTACATAGTAATTCATACACCTTCATACACAAACACCAGTGTTAAACTTGATAGGATAAGAGTGTTTATAGCAAATTTACTTTAACCCTAATACAGCGTGCTCCCACAAAACATTATAATCCCTTAAGGAATTTCCTCTCCGCTACCATGCCGTCGCCTTTGACCTTATGTACCACGTGTAGAGGTAGGTTTGCCAAACAGTATTTTGATCTAGGTAGCATGGTTAAATGCCGCTTATGTGTTATGAACGCAAAACTTCGTAAGTATCAAGATATGTATCAAGTATTCATGCAAGAACGCCAGTCTCAGGATAACGAGACTCCTCCTCATTGCGACCTGACTACACTCCCTTCCACGCCTGTTACTGACTACATTCATTCCCCGCCTGTTGACCTGACCACACTCCTTTCCTCGCCTGTTGACCTGACTCTCCCTTAAACCTGTACTTAGTGATCAGACTCTCCCTCCACACCTGTAAATTTTCCTCCTCCTCTCCCTCCACACCCATCCCCTCCACCTCCGCCTCCCATCTCCACCCACCACCTCCTCCTTCTCCTCCTTTTCCCCCTCTTCCCCTTCCTCCTCCTCTCTCCTCTCTCCTCTTCCTCCACCCTACCTCCTCCTCCTCCACCTCCTCCTCTGTCCCATTCACCCTTGTAAGACATGGCGTCAGGCAGCCATTAATAAAGAAGCAACTCCCCGTCACAACCTCTAACAGATTCGAAATCCTTGCCGAAACGTCAGTAGAAAAGGACGTCAAACTGATCGGGGACTCAATCATTCGTGATCAACTAGTGGAATTCTGTGGTCGTGATCCCCAAAAACAGAAAGAGGCACTGCATTCCAGGAGCGTCCCTGGACAATATAACAGAAGCCTGCGATGAATTAACAAATGACGCCGACGCAAACACCCTGATCATTATTCACGCGGGAACAAATGACGTCAAACAAACCAGATCAGAGGCCCTCCTTACTAAATATCGCAATATGATGAATAATATAAAGTAAAATCTAGTAAAATCATCGTATCTGGTATTCTTCCGAGGATCAATGGGGCAAACAGCTTCTACAAAAAGGCCTTTAGCACAAACAATCGTCTCGCAAATCTCTGTAAAGAAGGAGTTGAATATATAAACTTATGGGACCATTTTTATAACCAACCGATTCTCTTCCGAAACGATGGTCTCCACTTAAATTCAGTTGGTTCTGCACGACTCGGTAGGCTACTTAATGACGCGGTAACTAACTACAAATCAAAAAACTCCCAGCAGGTAGAGGTTCCGACAACAACCTAAGCTCTCGTTCCCGCAATGTAAGTTCTCGTTCGCACAAAGCACCAAAATCTATTTCCCGCAAAGCCCCAACTACCCATCCCGATATTAAAGCTTGTTACTTTAATGCCCGTAGTATACGTAACAAATTTCATGATTTAGAGGAACTAGTTTATTCAGAACAATACATCATCGGAATTTCAGAGTCATGGATAGATACGACAATGAAATTTTTTGGCTGAATTTGCGATACCGGGGTATAACTTATTGAGTTCAGAAAGACTTCGAAGAGCAGGAGGAGGTGTATTATTATATATAAAGTCCTGCCTTCATCCCCTTGTAGTATCTAAGCACGAAACTGATAACAGTAATGTAATTTTCGTTCAACTAAATCGTCATTTTCAAAAAGTAGTAATTGGCCTTGTTTATCGACCTCCAGCTCAAACAAATACAATTGACGAAGAACTCTATGAACAAATAGCGGAAATTAGTTCTCAGAACGAAAGCGTAATATTCGGTGATTTTAATATTCCCGTTACTAGTTGGGGCGCCTCGCTTACAACACATTCGGGGCACACACTCTATTCAAATCTCCAAGAAAGTGCTTTATACCAACACGTGGATCATCCAACGACAGGCGAAAATATTCTAGATCTTATTTTCACAACTAACGAAAATCTTGTCAGCAACGTTAACGTCGGATCCGAATTTAGTAGCAGTGACCACCGGGCGATTACTTTCAGTATTAACATCAGTAAGACAAGCGAAGTCGAAAGTAAAGAAAAAGTTCTTGATTATCGAAAGGCAGACTTCAGAAAACTAAAAAGAATCTTAACGAACACCGATTGGAATGTTATCTCAGAAAGTAACGACATAAATGTAGCATGGCATGAATTCACCGGTAAGCTTAACTTAGCAATACAATCTTCAATACCGATGCGATATAGGCGATCTTTTCAAAACATTAAACCGAAATGGTGGACCCGCGAAATCAAGGACAGCCTTGCAGCTAAAAAGCGTGCATATGAAAAACACAAAGAAACACAAAATGAAGACGACAAACGCGATCACGACAGAATTAGACGAAATACGAAAAAACTCATTAAGCAGAGCAAGAAAAATTTTGAAGTACGTATTGCCGAAATGAGCAAATCAAACCCTAAAGAATTCTACAGCTATGTTAAAAAGAAAAAGTAATGACGTCAACACCATAGGACCGGTTGGAAATGGAAAATGGCGAACAACAGAAAATGAAGTATCTATGGCGGATACTCTAAATACTTTTTTGCATCAGTCTTCACAGTAGAAAACACGCAAAATCAACCCATCCCGAAAACCCAGAACTAAGGTACTTGCCTCAGCTCATTAACCTTTCAGGAATGTTTACATTTTGCTCGCGATAAATAACATGAAAATTAACAAAGCTCCTGGTCCTGACAAAAATTTCGCCACGCATATTAAAAGAAGCAAAGAATGAAATAGTAAAACACTTTCCATCTTATTTAATAAGTCTTTTACTCACCGGAAATTGTACCGTGCGAATGGAAACTAGCAAATGTCACACCCATATTTAAAAAAGGAAGCAAGTCGCAGCCCGGAAACTATCGCCCAATCAGTTTTAACATCAGTTGCTGGAAAATTAATGGAATCCATCATAAGAGACAAAATCGTTAATTCTTAGAAGAAAATAACATAATCAAAGATTCGCAGCATGGATTCAGAAATAAACGCTCATGCCTCTCAAACTTACTTGATTGTTACAATAGTGTATTTAAAATGTACGACACCACGAGGGCAGTAGACGTAGTTTACCTCGATTTTCAAAAAGCGTTCGACAAAGTTCCTCATAAGCGTCTCATTAGCAAAGTAAAAGCTCATGGTATAACAGGCCATCTTTCAAATTGGATAGAAAACTGGCTGTCAAATCGTAAACAAAGGGTGGTAATAAATGGAAATTCTTCTGACTGGACCAGTGTAAATAGTGGTGTTCCTCAAGGATCAGTTCTCGGACCTATCGTGTTCTTAATATACATAAATGACATTGACGAGGGAATCACATGCAGGATATCGAAATTTGCTGATGACAACGAAAATCACAAACATAGCCTCTACAGAATCTCAGCGCCAACTCATACAAAACGACTTAAACACGCTAACAGAATGGTCAAAAACATGGCAAATTAATTTCAACCTTGACAAATGTCATGTACTACATATAGGTAATAACAACCCTCATAAAAGTTACGTGATGAACGATTTCCAACGAACAAGTGTTGATAAAGAAAAAGATTTAGGCGTTATAATCTCGAAAGATCTCAAACCGAATAACCAAATTATAGAGTTAGTAAAAACTGCAAATAAATTGGTTGGCTTTATTGGACGAACTTTCAGTTTCAAATCTGAAAAAGTTATACTCACTCTTTTTAACTCGCTTGTTCGCCCCCATCTAGAATACTGTGTGCAGTTCTGGTCACCTTATTATAAAAAAGACTTAGATAAACTAGAAAAAATACAGCGCAGAGTAACCAAAATGATACCTAGATTGTGTAATAAATCGTACGAAAATCGGCTCAAACAACTTAACTTATTCCCACTAACAAAACGAAGGATAAGAGGTGACCTCATCGAAGTCTTTAAAATCTTCAATGGATTTACGAACGTAGTCCCAGAAAATCTTTTCACGCTAGACCGGTCAAGCTCAACTAGAAACAACGGATTTAAAATAAGCAGGAAACGGTTTGTAACGAACGAAGCAAAGTACTTCTTCACAAACCGTGTTGTAAACGTATGGAATGGGCTGCCGTCAGACGTAGTAAACTCAAATACAATAGAATCATTTAAAAATCGCCTCGATAAATATTTCATATCAAATCCCCGGTTGTCACTGTTTATCTCGGAATAATAAATTTATCTCGCGGGCCTCTGATACTTACTTTCATTGCGTAAAATGATTGCGAGTCGCGTCTACACAACCCCTCCCACACGTCTCAGACAGCCCCGAGTAAACGGTCACTACTACAACTTTTGACCTGTGACGGGTTGTGGTTCCGTAAAGGCCCTGTCAGTTAGTGACCACCATCGGGATTTATATACCAGGGGTCACTGCTGCAGGGGGCATTGAAGTGCACGGCGTCCTACTTGGAAAGTGCACTACCAGTGGATTGAAACGGAGCTGGGGCCTGATTGACTGCTGCCTCCCAAGAAAGCGCCAGGCAAGGCTGCCGCACCACCCTTGAACTTCCAACCTGAGCCTACACCAACACTACATTAGACCTCATAACACACACAGATAGCCCCGAGTTAACGGTTACCACTACTACTCTCGACCTATGACGGCTGTGGTTTTCAGTTAGGGTCCTGACAGTTAGTGACCACCATCGGATTTAAGGTACCAGGGGTCACTGCTGCAGGAGGCATTGAAGTGTACGGCGTCCTAACATGTGAAGTACACAATCCGCAGTGGATTGAAGGGAGCTTTGGGGCCTGATTGACTGATGCCTCCCAAGAAAAACGCCAGGCAAGGCTGCCGCACCACCCTTGAAACCTCCACACTGTGTTCACACGATTACAAAACACACATAACATGACCTATCTATCAAGCACTAAACCTACCCCCACAAACTAGTAGTAGTTAGCTATAGATTACAGCTTTCAACTTTCCTCACAAATTCCATTCAGTTTTTCTATATTGCATGGTATCACTTCTTTTTCCGGCCAGCTTCGGCTGGAGGGATGGGGTGGGTGGGGAGGAGCCTTCTACTTCCTATCCTTTCTTTCTTATTATCTAGTTAGTGTAGTGTAGTTAAAGCAACAGCCTTGTAAAGACCTATCGGTCTGTTGCTTTTTGTTTCCTTTGTATATTCCTTTGTAATAAACTCTCTATCTTTGCTCCAGTGTTTTTATTTTTTATTTTTCCAAACCGACCTCACTATCATTTCCCTTGTGTGTACTTTCTCTGTGTCCGGAGTCCTGTTCCTCATTTCCAGCTTCGTACTGGGGCGACTACAGACTGACGTGAGAGTATCCTGGCATAACTCTGTGTTCAGAAATTTGTGTAACCTCAGTGTTCTCTCCACAGACATCGGAGCTGCTACGGAGTGCCAAGGGCATTCCGTTATTGTATTCAGTTGTGTTGCGGGTAGTCAGTATTCAGCTGTGTATTACCCGTAGTGTAATCAGTTGTGTATAGCGCCGTTTCGCTTTATGCCCCCCAAGCATGGCAAACCCACGTCCCCCTGACCGCACGCTGCGATACAGAAGTACCTGCGACCCCCCCAGTGACATCAGCGCCACTTTTTTTCGATTAACCCAGATTGCACACACAAAATGCTTCATCTCCATTGTACGCCATTGTCGGTCTCGCCTCCGTGGCCGACCTCACAGCACACACTACCCCCGAAAACACACGCAAACTGAAAGATAACGGCTTCACCCTAATCGAACCCCCAGCCATGATCTCAGCGAGAACCATCCTCGCTCGCCGCATCGACGACCTCCTGATCAATTCAGAAATAAATGAACTCCAACAGGAACTTGAAAAAAAAAATGGCATACATATAGACGAAATTAAAATCATACAGAAGGCTCACATGATCAAAATCAAGACACGGACAAAACAAGAAGCAGACAAATTAGTAAAAGAGGGACTTAAAGTTTTCTCCCAATTCATCCCACAGTATAACGTAAATATCCAAGAATATCTGCCGGTGGTACAATGCTTCAAGTGTTTCCTCTTCACACACCGAACAAATAACTGCAAAGAAACACAAGACAAATGCTCCAAATGCGCTGAATTAGGCCACAGCTACAGAAACTGCCGCTCCAACACTACCAAGTGCTCCAATTGCGGCGGGGATCATACCGCCGTCGCTTTTAGGTGCCAAATCAAACGCCAAGCCCAAATAGAGCAAAACACAGCGACCCCCACTCCAGGCAACACCATACCTGCGTACGCAAGGGCCGCAACCCCTACCCCTTCCCCTCCTGCCCCCTTACCCACTCCCACTAACACCACACCACCCGTAAGCCCCACCACAGGTGAACCTAACAGACACCACCAATGCGACATACACTATCGCCGCCTGTGTACAAGCCGCCTCCCACATGGCAAAAGGAAACCTCAGCTCTTCCATGAACAAATGACAGAACTACTCAATGAAAATGGATTACCCTCCTTAAAAATGTCAGACGCCTTCATAAGTAAACACAGACGCTCCATACCTTCAAAATCACAGGCAAGTTTCGACATCGCCCAAAAACACCCAACCTGAGACACACCCCCCCTCCGATACATCAGAGCAAAGAGAGCAGTCCGAGCAGTCCTCGTCCTCAGACACCGACCCCAGTGATGACGTGGAAAGCTCCGTCGACGGCGACGCGGCCCCCAGCCCAAAAACGCGGGAAACTCCCCGCGCCCCCCCCCAACGCCTCCTTACCCTTACCCGTTACTAACAACCACCTTCTTCCCAACCCGCACCTCTGCATCCCCTGTCACCACACGCGCACAAAACTAGTAGTAAATTTAGTAAATCTAGTAAATCTAGTAGTAAATCTAAAACATCGTAAGTAATGATAAACCTTATGCAGCTAAATTGTCGCGGATACCAAAATAATCGTCATCTAATAAGAGTCTATAAGATCTTTAGACCCAGACATTGTCATCCTCAATGACATCGGGGTTCTCAGAAACCCCTAAAACTGTACGGATACACGTGCAAAAACACCACAGTCACACCTCACGACGGCGTAGCCATCCTGATAAAACACACTCTTCGACACGACTTCCTAGTTGACTGGCCTCCCACCTCATTTCTTAGCAGCCAAGATTCATACCTCACATGGTCCCATCTTGGTTGCTCCCAACTTACGCTCGCCCCAAAACACCGGACTTCCTCTTACCAGTATACATCGCCTATTCAACCACACAAACATACCTGTCTATCTCATAGCCGATCTCAACGCTACACACACAACTTTCAGACACGGCGGGAAAAAACCCACACGGCCTTCAGCTACACCAAATTGTAAAATTAAAACGCCTTCGGTTTCTCGAGCCAGACTTCCCAACATGTTTCACTGGAAAGGTGGCACGGGGCGACCCGATCTTGCCATCACTAACAGACAGTCCATACACCCTACACCACACCTTCACAGGGCCCCCTCTGCGGCTCGGATCAAAATACCTCTAATTCTCCGCGTATCCACAAACTCTATTCCGTCCCTTCACCACCTTTCTTTGACTATTAGAACGCAAACTGGACAGAAATTTAAGGATGCCCTCGCAAACACAAAACCAACCCCACGCCACTAGAGAGACAATAAACCACACACAACTTGACAGCCATAAAACACTCTTCAAGAAAACATCATCACAGCTGCAAACACTACATACCAAAGAAACACCACAACATTTTCTATGACTTTAAACCCTCTATCTGGACACAACGTCTCCTTATCTGCTACAGAACACGCATTGCGCGCAAAAATTCAAAATCACATCCGAGTCCAGGGAGACCTAAAACATTCTACGCCGACACATCCTCGACAGCTTCAGACTGACCACGACACGCACTGGAGAAGCTTAGTACAAAAGCATGGACAGCAAGCGCCCTCTAAACTCCACTGAGTTCTGGCACATGGTGCACAGAATGAAGGGGAATAAAGAGGGAACGCTTCGGGGTATTTACTCGTAAACAACATCCGGTAAGAGACCCTGTCCGAGTCACCGACGCGTTAAGCACCATTGGGAAACGGTTTCCGACCGCACCCTCTCCCTCAGCCCCATCCCCAGACAAACACCATAGAACATATCACCACACACATGCACCGACACGACGTAGACACTATTCCTCTGGGCTACATAAACACAAACAACTTAAACTACGAAAACCCTCTCACCACCTATTTGAGGAGGAGGATGTTCGCCCACTGATCTATATAATGGATCGCGGAAGCCTGGCTCAGCACTGGTTCCAACTGTCCGCCATCTTGCCAATACCAAAAAAAGCCTTGTTTCTGCGGCTCGCGTTGCTGTCTGGTTGTGCTTATCGCCTCGTTCATGCCAAGCTGTGCTGCTATCAGACCAGGACCTGGAAGTGGCAAATCTTTCCACTGGAGTAACACCACACACAACACACACCACCCACCACACACACACCCCACCACACCCACACCAACCACACCACACCCCACACCCACACTCACTCCCCACCCACCCCCATCCACTCTTAATCCATCTACCCACTCCAGTCATCCCCACCTACTAGTTAAAAAAAAATATAGGTGGATATGGTATACTTTTTTTTATATAGGTAGATATAGATAAGTTATATTTTTTTTATACTTGTTAAAAATTAGTGACAATCGTCAGAGTGTGCCAGGAGGACTGAGAAATGTTTCCAACACGCTCTGAAGGCAAAACGATGGCAAACCACCACGGGGCCTCTAATTCACTGCAACAATTTCTACAGTGGTCTTGCACCAATTATCATCATCCCTGGTTTTCTCACCACTCATAAGCCCACATGCTCGATACAAAACACCCGACAGCAATCATCTCATTCGTTCATCAAATGTCTTCCAGGCACACTCAGTGCCTGGCCAAATGTCTCCAAAGCTTGCATTGCACAATTCGACTCCATCACATCGCTAAAATACATACCAGAAGACCCACTGGTGATCGAGTGAGGAAACAGTTATCAAAACTTGTTTTTTTTCAAGCACCAATAGGATACGGATGCCTGCTTGGTCTTCCAGAAACAAAACTGTGTGATATCTATCTAACTGTGTTTATCTGGTTCCAAATTCAAATTTTGATCTCGTATACATAGCATCCTCATTGAAAACATGTTGTGAAAAACTTTTAAAATAATTGTGTAGGTATTGAATAGGTAGGTGCCTACTACTTAAAAATTGCATTAAAGCCATACATATATACAGTCACGCTAAATTATTGATGTAAGTTATGATATATTCATGAGTTAAAAAATGTTGACTTCATCTGGTTTTTGGTGAAAAAAAAGTTCGTTGTCTAAATATAAGACAAGTCCAATATCATGAATTATTAACATCTTCCTGAAGGAAGAAACTTTCTGGTCAATATGTGGTAGCCTACCAGTATTTTCTGGAAATGTATCTAAAAATTTTTATCGAAAATCTTTTGTTATCTTGTTTGGTATAGTGACAATTATTATAATAATGTCTTATAGTTTAATACTATGGTTATCAAACATACCGCAATCCATTATCTTTAATTAATCCCCGAGAGTAGCTGCTATGGACCACTGTGGCTCGCGCCGTACCCGTGGCCGCGGCGGTACGGGGCTGGGCGCCGTTATAGTGGACGAGAACTGCGCGTCGTGCTCTTTAGGTCAGGGCCAAAACCACACTCGGGGGCTAACCCCCGCACTCTTAGCCTCTCGCTTTACCCCATACACCACACCTGTCACTACACACCTGTACGGCCTCGCAACACACCTGTCACTACACACCTGTACGGCCTCGCAACACACCTGTCACTACACACCGGGACGGCCTCCCAAGACACCTGTCATACACACCTGTACGGCCTCGCAAACACCCTGTCACTACACACCTGTACGGCCTCGCAACACACCTGTCACTACACACCGGTACGGCCTCGCAACACACCTGTTGTCTGTGTATCACCGTAAATAAATGACTTGGAAGGTTCGACGATGCACTAGGTTGGAAGTTTAGTAGTAGTAGTAGAGTTAATAGTTTGTTGTAGGTGGTAAAAGTAGTAGTAGGTTTGGGAAATAGTAGTAGTAGGGAGTTTGGGGGTAATTAATAGGCTTATCACATCCCAGCAGCCAACCCCCAGCCACTGCCTGGGCCGGCCCATGTATTTGTTTTGGTATTTGGCAAGAGGCGGTGGTGGCTGACATTCAAATATCTCGGCCACAGCTAGTCCAGATCCGCAACCATGTTATAAGATCAGTGATGTCGCCAGGGTACTCAAACGAACGCCCCGCCCCCACCGGGCCCCACAGCATCACCTGGGCCCGTTATCAAAAATCTCCCCCCACCGATCATTTCCTCACTCACACACATTTTTAACGCCTCGCTCGCACAGGCTATTTCCCAAAGCCTTCAAAAAACCCCCACCACAATTCTCCCGAAACCCAGAAAAAAGCCCTCACTCGCCGAAA
>JACEEZ010002011.1:0-22500 GCA_016584305.1 Chionoecetes opilio | reverse complement strand
ATTATAACATATTATACGACTTTTTAGTTATTCTGCTTCCCTCTTCCTTTTCTTTTACCTCCTCCAAATCAGCATCACCATCATCATTTATCATTTCATTATCTTCAAATTATTGTTTTCCATTATTAGGCTATACGACTGGTCTAGGATCTTCTGACCCTCCTACTCAAATTCCTGATTTCCTCCTTCTAATCACCATCATCATCATCATTATCATCATCTAATATTACATTACCATCGCATCAAAAACTCACTTATATTATCTCACCATAGTCTCTAGTAAGTCATTAAGTCATAAGTGTCTCATAAGGGCACCCTAAAACAGTCTCTCTTTAAACCACAAACTCACAAACCCACCTTCAGTATAACGATAAAATACCTGAGTTAACGGAGCCCATCCCCAAACCCCCTTCCCCTCCTCCCTCACCTTGACTATCCCTATCATCCCACCACCATACAATCATCATTATGTGCACAACTTCAAACCAACCATTAGTTTTGTTTATTTACTTAATAAAACAAATATTGTATGATGACCTTCATTCATAAGATTATTATGGTCTTGCATAGACACTGTATACCACTGTATATGGTATACCCACTGTATATGGTATATAGTGGTCTTCTTAGTCTATGTTAACAAAATCTCTTATAAACTCTCTTTCCGTCGCTTATAACACTAAGTTTCCTCATTCAAACCTCACCTCCATTACTGTCATCTAACATCACCTCCTCTCCCTCTCCTCCTTCGCCAGTTACTACAACAAAACGTGCATTCGAAGAGTTTTCGGAGCAAAGGACCTTGGCCATCCACGACTCGCAGCTCTCCACTCACGTCGAAGGAAGAGGCAAGTAGTAGTAGTAGTAGTAGTCTGGTAATGGTTAGTAGTAGTAGTGGTAGTAGTAGTAAGTAGTAGTTAGTAGTAGTAGTAGAAGTGTTACCCCGTGTTACCCGTGGGACGTGTTTACCTTCAAGTGTCCACCCGTGTTACCTGTGACCCATGTTACCCGTGGCAATCTGTGTTACTTGGCGTTGTCCACACCGTGTTAACCTGGCAGTTGGTGACCCAGAACGAATATTCAGTATCCTTGTGGTGAATCTGTGTTACCTGTGCCTCGTGTTACCTGGCAGGGTGATCTGTGTCAGTACAGTACCTGGCAGTGTCAACCGTGTCACCCAATTGTAAGGATGTGGAGGCAACTCTGTTCTTCACGTTGAAAAACACGTATGCTGTATATGGTAGGACTTGCCTCTAATCTAAGCCACTGTAGACTACAGATCACACAGCAGGCCAGCTATGATATTGTACACCCTTCCAAACAAAAGGGAGTCATGTTTTTCTTTCTTTGCAGATAACAGGGTGCCTGAGTTAAACTTATGTAGCATGGATGGAAGTCCAACCTCAGGAAAGAATTTCCAGCAAACTAAACGAAAGTCGCTGCAGTAACAAAAAGCCCAAAAAAGACCCCTGGTCAACATTGTTTTCCTGGTAATTTCCGGATCTAAGGAAGGAAAGAAATGTTCTAGCAAAAAAACAAAAAACAAAAAAACACTAATGAAAATGGCCCCTAATATATTTTTTTGTATTGGTGTTTCTAGAGTCTAAATTAAAAAGCGCAAGCAAGGACCACCAACTAAATTGAAAGTCTGCAATAAGAAATGATTACAGGGAGTTTCGTCAACCACAAGTTGTTTCGTACACTAGTAGATTCGTACACCCAAATATTTTTACTTTCGTAGTCTATATGAAACCATAGTAGTGTTTGTACACTCAGCTCAGAGTTGAACTTGATTACTAGGTTACGGAAGCGACACCAGGTATGTACGAAAAAAATTCCAAAATCATGTAAACAACTTGCGTTACGAAACTCCTGTACCCGTAAGAAATAGCCTCAAACGTCCCCTAATCAATATGTTTTTCTTTGTTTTTCCAGAGTTATAAATGGAAGGGAAGAGAATGACCACCAACTAATGAAAGTCCACAGCAAGAAAAATCCCCCAATGTCTCCCATAAGAGTGAGTTACCGGGGAGGAGACAGACAGCTCCCGCTATACGGATGACTTTGACGAGGAGCTCTTCATAGGTACTATGTGCTCTAATGTATTCATGCAATGTTCCTTTATTAGGTATATTTTGCTCTAGGTAATTAAGTTAACTATGTGTCTTGTTTTTTTTGCCTGATTTGCTTGTATGCTCTGTATGGCTAAAGAGGATATGAGCTTTATCAATTATTTGCTTTAGTACTTAAGTTTTCAGTCACATCTCTATATATTATGTGGTTGTTTTTTGCTTGTTCCTCTGGGTGGTGAGAATAAAGGTTATTATTATATATTATTATTACTATAGGTCTGGAGGCGGTGCGAAAAGGAGTTGGATCGACAAGGAGGAGTCTTCTAAGAGCCATGGTCAGAGGGTGGCAGCCATCCCTCTTGATTGTGCATAGATAGCCTGCCTTTCACCTACCTACCACTGCCTGCCTCACCCTCCACAAAGACACAGGTAAAGGAAAATCGTTCTCCTTCTCCCCTCAATATTCTGTCTGTTGTCTGTCTTTGTCTCCTGGTGTGTTGCCTGCCTGGCTACCTGTGTGTCTTTGTCTGTTTGTCTGACTGCCTGTCTGTCCTGCTGTCTGTATTTGTATTTTTGTCTCTCTCTCTCTGTCTATATCTTCACAAGGAAAATAGGTAAAAGGTAAGGACACACTCAATCTACCCTTAACCCTTGAGGCCGGAACGTAATTTACATTGTAATTGGAGGTGCCATTAGACGATTTTTATTGCATATAAAGCAAATATATATTTAGATATGACCGTTTAGTATCCTTGTCCATAACTAACTAATTTGGCATATTAAGTGACTTTTCTTAATTTTATAGATAACAACAGACATTTTTTTTTCCTACAACAAAGGAAGATCGGGCGTGAATGGGTTTTGGAATAACTGTAACTCTTCTTCTTTCCCATACACACCAGGTAAACCGGAATGGACAATCTCAATCTAATCTTAAGAAAGGAAAAAACAGATCATTCTTTTTTCGGGTGTAGGCACGCGGAGTTTAGGTAGCGCAGAGTTATCTTCCTGTAATCTAGTATTCATAATGTGTTTTTAGCCCAAAAACCGCTTCAAAAATTATTTCAGTCGACATGGACCAAGCGCTTACCACTCCGATTTATTTATCACTATTATATTCATTATCACCCTTATTGCTCCTCTGCACCGCCATCATAGGGTATTAGCAAGGCATATTAACACCCTTTTCCCTCACTTCACATCCATCATAGGTTGTAGCAGGCATTGTCAGCATCCTATTCCTCTCGCAACCGGACATCATAGAGGGTTAGCAAGGCATTAACACCCTATTCCTCTTCTGCACCGCCATCATAGGGTCGTTAGAAGGCATGTCACCCTTTCTTCCCTCGCTGCACAGAAATCATAGGGTAATTAGACAAGGAATTATCACCCTTATTCCTCTCTGCACAGCCATCATAGGGTGTTAGCAAGGCATTGTCACCCTATTCCCTCACTGCACAGCCATCATAGGGTGTAGCAAGGCATTAACATTATTCACTCTCTGCACAGCCATCATAGGGTGTTAGCAAGGCATTGTCACCCTTATTTCCCTCTCTGCACAGCATCATAGGGTATTAGCAAGGCAATTAACACCTTTATTTCCTCTCTGCACAGCATCATAGGGTGTTAGCAAGGCATTGTCACCCTTATTCCCTCTCTGCACAGCCATCATAGGGTGTAGCAAGGCATTAACACCCTTATTCCCTCTCTGCACAGCTATCATAGGGTTTAGCAAGGCATTTCACCTTATTCCCTCTCTGCACAGCCATCATAGGGTATTAGCAGGCATTAACAGCCTATTCCCTCTCTGCACAGCCATCATAGGGTGTTAGCAAGGCATTGTCACCCTTATTCCCTTCTGCCACAGCTATCATAGGGTGTTCGCAAGACATTGTCACCCTTATTCCCTCTCTGCACAGCCATCATAGGGTGTTAGCAAGGCATTGTCACCCTTATTCCCTCTCTGCACAGCCATCATAGGGTATTAGCAAGGCATTGTCACCCATATTCCCTCGTTGCACAGCCATCATAGGGTGTTAGCAAGGCATTAACACCCTTATTCCCTCTCCGCACAGCTATCACAGGGTATTAGCAAGGCATTAACACCCTTATTCTCTCTCTGCACAGCCATCATAGGGTGTTAGCAAGGCATTGTCACCCTTATTCCCTCTAATGCACAGCCATCATTGGGAATTAGCAAGGCATTAACACCCTTATTCCCTCTCTGCACAGCCATCATAGGGTGTTAGCAAGGCATTGTTACCCTTATTCCGTCTCTGCACAGCTTATCATAGGGTATTAGCAAGGCATTAACACCCTTATTCCCTCTCTGCACAGCTATCATAGGGTATTAGCAAGGCAGTGTCAGCCTTATTCCCTCTGCTCCGGCATTAAAGGCTATCATAGGGTGTTAGCAAGGCATTGTCACTCTTATTCCCTCTCTGCACAGCCATCATTGGGTGTTAGCATGGCATTGTCACCCTTATTCCCTCTCTGCACAGCTATCATAGGGTGTTAGCAAGGCATTAACACCCTTATTTCTTCTCTGCACAGCCATCATAGGGTGTTAGCAGGGCATTGTCACCCTTATTCCCTCTCTGCACAGCCATCATAGCGTGTTAGCAAGGCATTAACACCCTTATTCCCTCTCTGCACAGCTATCATAGGGTATTAGCAAGGCTTTAACACCGTTATTCCCTCTCTGCACAGCCATCATAGGGTATTAGCAAGGCATTAACAGCCTTATTCCCTCTCTGCACAGCCATCATAGGGTGTTAGCAAGGCATTGTCACCCTTATTCTCTCTCTGCACAGCTATCATAGGGTGTTAGCAAGGCATTGTCACCCATATTCCTTCTCTGCACAGCCATCATAGGGTGTTAGCAAGGCATTGTCACCCTTATTCCCTCTCTGCACAGCCATCATAGGGTATTAGCATGGCATTAACAGCCTTATTCCCTCGCTGCACAGCCATCATAGGGTGTTAGCAAGGCATTAACACCCTTATTCCCTCTCCGCACAGCTATCATAGGCTATTAGCAAGACATAAACACCCTTATTCTCTCTCTGCACAGCCATCATAGGGTATTAGCAAGGCATTAACACCCTTATTCCCTCTCCGCACAGCCATCATACTGTGTTAGCAAGGCATTGTCACCCTTATTCCCTCTAATGCACAGCCATCATTGGGCATTAGCAAGGCATTAACACCCTTATTCCCTCTCTGCACAGCCATCATAGGCTGTTAGCAAGGCATTGTTACCCTTATTCCGTCTCTGCACAGCTATCATAGGGTATTAGCAAGGCATTGTCAGGCTTATTCCCTCTCTGCTCTGGCATTAAAGGCTATCATAGGGTGTTAGCAAGGCATTGTCACCCTTATTCCCTCTCTGCACAGCAATCATATGGTATTAGCAAGGCATTACCAGCCTTATTCCCTCTCTGCACAGCCCTCATAGGGTGTTAGCAAGGCATTTTCACCCTTATTCTCTCTCTGCACAGCTATCATAGCGTGTTAGCAAGGCATTATCACCCTTATTCCCTCTCTGTACAGCTATCATAGGGTATTAGCAAGGCATTAACACCCTTATTCCCTCTCTGCACAGCTATCATAGGGTGTTAGCAAGGTATTATCACCCTTATTCCCTCTCTGCATAGCTATCATAGGGTATTAGCAGGGCATTAACACCCTTATTTCCTCTCTGTAGAGCCATCATAGGATATTAACAAGGCATTAACACCCTTATTCCCTCTCTGTACAGCTAGCAAAGGATTTTAGCAAGGCATTAACACCCTTATTCCCTCGCTGTACAGCTATCATAGTGTATTAGCAAGGCATTAACACCCTTATTCCCACTCTGCACAGCTATCATAGGGTATTAGCAGGGCATTAACACCCTTATTTTCTCTCTGCACAGCTATTATATGGTGTTAGCAAGGCATTATCACCCTTATTCCCTCTCTGTACAGCTATCATTAGGTATTAGCAAGGCATTAACACCCTTATTCCCTCTCTGCACAGCTATCATAGGGTGTTTGCAAGGCATTAATTCCCTCTCTGCACAGCTATCATAGGGTATTAGCAAGGCATTATCACCCTTATTCTCTCTCTACGGGAGAGGGAGGGCCTCACCCGCCCCCGCGTGCCTTCACGGCACGGGGCAGGGAGGGTTTCACCCGCCCCCGCGTGCCTTCACGGCACGGGGCAGGGAGGGCCTCACCCGCTCCCGCGAGCCTTCACGGCAAGGGGCAGGGAGGGCCTCACCAGCCCCAGCGTGCCTTCACAGCACGGGGCAGGGAGGGCCTCACCCGCCCCCGCGTGCCTTCACTGCACGGGGCAGTGATATTGCCTTGCTAACACCCTATGATTGCTGTGCAGAGAGGGAATAAGTGTGACAATGCCTTGCTAACACTCTATGATAGCTGTGCAGCGAGGGAATAAGGGTGACAATGCCTTGCTAACACCCTATGATAGCTGTGCAGAGAGGGAATAACGGTGACAATGCCTTGCTAACTCCCTTTGATTGCTGTGCAGAGAGGGAATAAGGCTGTTAATGCCTTGCTAATACCCTATGATGGCTGTGCAGAGAGGTAATAAGGGTGACAATGCCTTGCTAACACCCTATGATGGCTGTGCAGAGAGGGAATAAGGCTGTTAATGCCTTGCTAATACCCTATGATGGCTGTGCAGAGAGGGAATAACGGTGTTAATGCCTTGCTAACACCCTATGATAGCTGTGCAGAGAGGGAATAAGGGTGACAATGCCTTGCTAATACCCTATGATGGCTGTGCAGAGAGGAAATAAGGGTGTTAATGCCTTGCTAACACCCTATGATAGCTGTGGCAGGAAGGTGAATAAGGGTGACAATGCCTGCTAACACCCTATGATGGCTGTGCAGAAAGGGAATAAGGCTGGTAATGCCTTGCTAATACCCTATGAGGGCTGTGCAGAGAGGGAATAAGTATGACAATGCCTTGCTAACACCCTATAATGCCTATATTTTTCACCCTATAATTAGCACTTCACATTCATCAAGCACACAAAGGATCCAGCAGAACTGTTCAAACGGATTCTTGCAGTAAAGGAGCAGAGGCTATTGCAGCCGTTCGAATCACCATATCGCATGGATGACGTTTGCGCACTGATTCCTGAGGCATGCGAGGACAACCATGGTTATCATCGCACATGCTATACACGATTTACTGCAAATCTTCAACGTCTAAAATATGTAACCGAAGAGCAACCATCAACTAGCCAAATGAGGGAGGCCAGGAGATCATCCATTGACAAGGACAACACTCTGTTTAATCCTGACTGTATATTCTGCAAGAGAACGGCAAAAAAGAAAGTCAAAGTGAAGGGCGCGTGGACAACTGAGGACACCAAGGCCTTTGAACGTGGAGGCGGTGACACTGATGTTCGATGTGCCGAGAAAAAGGAAGACTTCGAACTCCTACGGCGGATTTCTGGTTCTGATCTGTTAGCGTGTGAAGCCAAATATCATCCTTCTTGTCGAAGAAATTACGTCTGTTGTTCAGAAAAGTGGAAATCGAAAGATGAAAAAAATATTGAGCAACAAGCTGCCATGGAGAAAGCACATAGAGAATCGTTTGAGAAGGTCCGCCAAGTGATCAACGATAACATTGCGATTGATAAGAGAGTAGTTAGACTAATTGAGTTGCGTTCAATTTATGTTTCTCACATCAATGAAACTCCCTTTCCGAATCCCAACTATCGCAGTGAAAAGCTCAAGTCAAAACTAGAACGATGCAAGGATTATCAAGGACTTCTAGGTTTCTGTCCTATTGGGGCTGGTGGTCAATTTAGTTCTTACCTAGTGTTCAACCTGAAAACTGATAGCAAAGATGCTATCAAGTCAAGCTACCAACTTGGTCAAAAGGACAAACTCAAAGAGGTTGCAGATCTCCTTAGGGATGAAGTCATTAAGAGATTTCAGGACACTGATGAAATGCCATGGCCACTGACTGTGAATGATCTAAGTCATACATCTTCTGTCCTACCTCAAGTGCTGGAGAAATTCCTCACCTATGTTCTGTCTGGAGATAAAACACCTTCCAGGAGGACCAGTCGCATAGTCAATTCAGTGGGTCAGGATATATGCCGTGCTGTTACCAATGGAAAATGGAAGTTGCCTAAACATGTTATTCTAGGAATGGCACTAAGACATATATTCCGTAGCGCTGAATAGATAATCACCCTTTAACCGTCTTGGACATTGTGAGAACTACTCATTTCTACTAGAACTTGAGACAGCACTAGCGGTTACAATTGACAATATTTCAAGCTACTCCCACTTAGCATCATCAGAAACCCATCTTGCCAGTTCGTATTTCATTCAGACTTTGACAATTTCGATGAGTATGTGAATGACATGTGTGGTGCAGGGTCTGTCCATCGATCCCATGGGATTATGCTACAAGATGTCATACCAGGACCAGGCGAAGATGTTGGAGGTACACAGCCAGAGATAGTAAACATACCAAGGACGGGTCAAAGATCGATGAAATTGCTACCAGACTCAGAACTTCCAGATTGCTTTATGGGAAAACGAAAATCTCCAGAATATGAAATTGTCCACAAGTACATTGACGGGGGCCATGAAGCAATAGAGAACTTGATGGTGAAAAAACCTATTGTGGATACTAATCCGTTTACACAGCGCTAGACAACACAGAGCGTGCCTGGTTGGGGAGGCTATGTGTCATTGACTGGGGGAAGTACCATCTCAGCTGACGACAATAGAATATTACCCCATAATACCACACCCAATCACAGACAACACAGCAGTGCAAGAATGCCTACGTTACTCCGAAGAGGCTTCAAAAGAGGTTGGACAACACTATGTCATCACCACGTTTGATTTAGGCGTTTGCATGAAGGCATACCCTCTTGTATGGAACAGTGCAAGGCGCTACGAAAGTCACATCATTATGATCGCGACATTTCATCTAGCCTGTGGCTACCTCAAAATGTTGGGGAAAAAGATGGATGGGACTGATCTTGCAGACATTCTCCTCGAAGCTGGTTTGATCTCCTCTGGTTCCCTGAGTGGAGTTATATCTGGAAAGAACTACTCTCGGTCCCTCAATTGTCACAAGATCATGATGGAGGCCCTAGAGAGACTGATATTGGCCCGATTTCTTGAAGAGCGAAGAGAAGAGGTGGCTTTCGGACAGTTGCCGAAATCCTCCAAAGATCTCATTGAAAGCCTTGTCAAGTGCCCTAATAAGATATCTGAAGACGCTGTGCTGAGTGCCGGAACATTCGACCATACAATCGAGGATTACATACGATTCCGTGACAATATACGCTCAGGGCCAAAAGGGAAAGACGGCTGTTCTCTGGATGAGATACATCGATCACGTGTGGCTGACACAGTCACTTCTTCAGGCTGTGAAGACTAATAACTTCACAGTCTACGCAGAATGTCTCTGCAGCATGCCTGACCTCTTCTTCAGCTTTGGGGGACAGAACTGTGCCCGTTATTTGACATTCTTTTCAATGTTCATAGCAAACATTGAAGAGTCACACCCTGGTGCTGCAGAATTGCTAAGGAGAGGAGCCATTAGCGTCGCAAGATCCTTTGTTCCTGGTAGTCGGTGTGCTGTTGACAAGACAATAGAAGAGACCTTTATGAAGCATGCAAAGTCGAAAGGTGACAACGGCTCTACTGGAGCAGGTTTGAGTGGACTGCAGAACAGTTACAGTGCATACCAACGATGGACCGAAGCAGCCAAGGAACGTTCGAAATTCCTCCAAGCCACCTACAGTCTGGCAGACATGTTTGATGAGGAGGACAATGGCCAGAAGCATCGGGACAACCGTACTGCTGAAAAAAGACGTGGTGAAAAGCAGGTTGCGAGGACAATTACAGCCATCCAAAACTTCAATGATCCATTCAGAATTGTTGATACGGAAAGGCTTTACAGCATTTCATCTGGTGCACCAGCATCAGCTCTCGTTGAAGACGATGTTTTGCGGGCAGAGGCTGCTGGTCTGCCTACCAATGAGAAATTCATTGAGGATCGAATGGTGAAAAAGGAGAAATTCTTTGACCCAATCAAACGCTTGAACTTAAAAACAATGGCTTATATGCACAAAACTGTTAATCTCACTTCCTCAAAAATCAAAACAATCGAGTACAATTAGCATGGTGACCTCGCATCCAAGCTTTTTGTGAAGTTGCAGACCCAAACTGATGGTAAACTTGAACTTGAAAAATTGCTGACATATCCACTGACACCTGTCCCTTACAGCATAGGTCTGGGAGATGGATTCCTTGCAAAAACAGACAAATCCAAAGATTTCAAGTACATTGTGAAAGAATGTGATGACTCTGACTTGCCAAGTAATCCAAAGGATTGTCTCATCACCGAAGATGGAAATGCTGTCTTCCATTGCTTGCGTGAAAGGTCCAGAAAACTTTGGCGAAATATCGCGCAAAATATTGGGCGTTGCACTGCACCAATCTGCCACAATATTCAGCACTGATATGTACATGGAGGATGTCAATGCTATGGAAAGAAACAGGAGAGGTTGTGGAGATAAACTGATAGTCAGTGGTGAAAAGACAAAGCGACCCAAGGATTGGAAATTGTTTCTGAGTAATGATGATAATAAGAAGCAGTTTGTTCAAGTCTTGCTTGCTGACAAACGTGGAGCAGTGATGCATCAGTGGACATTCTCCGTGGTCATGAAGTAATCTTATTTGTGAAGGACTAGCCTATCAGTTGGGATCAGATGGCCAGACAACATAATGCCAGGAAATACAGTCTTTGGCGTCTTCGCAAGAAGAAACTGATTCACGAGTTATCTTATACTGCATGTATGCCAAAGATAGGGGGTTCAAGTTGTACGTGTAAGGAGTCTGATTCAATATTTTCTTCATCCTCCTGCATTATGCCAGATACTTGGAAGGATTTGCGTTCTATTTGAGACGGGGAAGGGAAACACGCAGCGCTGTATTCGATGTGACAAAGTTGCCATGTCTCGCACACCTCTCCTGTGTACATCACTTATTGGACTTCACGCTTTTTCACCGGTTGTGACAGTACCAGTGCATTCAAAGGCAAAGGAAAGTTGAAGGCCATAAAAAGTCTTGAGAAAGACGAATCATTCAGCGGGCATTTTCGAAAATTTGGCGATTCTTGGGCAGTGGATGATTCGGTGATTGATGACATAGAAAGATTCCATGTATTTTGATGGAACCCACGAATGAAGAGAGTCAATGACCTTAGGTTTCAGAACGTACAGGCTAAGTGTGGTGGAAAGGATAATACATCAGCAAGTCCACCAACTTTGACCTCGCTTAGCTGCCACCATGTCGCAGTGCCTTCAACAACACGTAAACCGAAGTAACTATAGGTTGGAATCTGGAAGTGTGCACACATCGGCAAGCCTTCTGTTCCTAACCCGACGACGGAAATGGATGGACTTTCGAAAACGGTGTACTGCAGTCAAAATGGACAGATTGTGAAGTGATGCCACAACAACTGGTAGATGTTCTGAGAAATCAATCGACGAGGCAGATAGTGACAGTGACAGTGAAACTGACACTGGACGAAAGTGAAAATTGTTTGAAGGAATGTCAACAGATAGTGACAGTGATAGTGACGATGACAGTGACTGAAGGGGAGGCGTGAAGGGCTTTTGATGTAAGATTCAGCAGAACATTGATGACAAGGTGACTGTTTGTTTCAACGATACAATGTGTCCAAACATAACTGGAGTCGTAACTTCTGGAACTAAATTTTTCAAACATAGCACTTTTAGGTAATACATCCAAACAACGATTGCCTAACTGCTTATTGCCTTAGGGATACTACAAATGGGGCATCAGATGAAGCCAGTCGTTTTTTGAGATGCATTGCATATTGTTGAAATAGCTTACTTTTGCATTTCATGTCACTGAGAATGGGAATGATCATTTCACACAAGCATTGCGGAATGTTTTCTGCATGTGCGTCTATGAAAACATGAATTTACTGATTGACTCCAAGTGAGAATAGGGGTTAAAAGCATATGAAATCATTATGTTACTTCCAAAGTGTATTCACATGGGAGAGTTTAAACACATTTTTGCCTATCAGGAGTTAGTTTTTACATGTTTGCCACTAGGAACTTTTTATTCTAGTTGATTTTTACTTTTGACAAAGGGGCGTGGCCTTTTGTCCTCTTATGACGTCATCGATGATGTCTTGGACAGTAACATATGCCTCATGATAGAACACACCAATACCAACATTTGACATGAATTATGTTGAAATTGGTCTGTTCAAAGGGAAGTTATAAGGAAATCAATTTCGTCTACCCCTAAAACATTGACTTTTACGAAAAAAATGGGCGCGGTCAAAAAACTCCATGGGGGTTACCTTGAGACCCAAATTGTTTCCTGTTAACATGCTTTTTTCCAAGTCACCAGACCAGGGGTAAATGAAAATACCAAAGAAAGTTTAAAAGTGGGGGGGGGGGAGGGTGCATGGGGACCCCATCAGCCCATGGCCTAATATAGTACCTATGAAGAGCTCCTCGTCAAAGTCATCCAGTAAAAGGGAGCTTCTGTCCATGTCTCCCTCCCCGGTAACTCACTCTTAGGGGACATTGGGGGATTTTTCTTGCTGTGGACTTTCATAAATTGGTGGTCATTCTTTTCTTTCCATTTTTTACACTGAAAAAACAAAGAAAAAATATTGATTAGGGGACGTGTGAGGCTATTTCTTACGGTTACAGGGAGTTCGTACGCAAGTTGTTTACACTGATTTTGAATTTTTTCGTACATACCTGTGTCGTTTCGTAACTCTAGTAATCAAGTTCAAACTCTGAGCTGAGTGTACGAAACGACTATGGTTTCATATAGACTACGAAAGAACTTTTTGGTGTATGAATCTACTAGTGTACGAAACAACTTGTGTACGAAACTCCCTGTAATCATTTCTTATTTCACACTTTCATTGTTGGTGGTCATTGCTGGCCTTTTCATTTAGACTCTGGAAACACCAAAAAAAAAATTATTAGGGCCATTTCATTAGTTTGTTTTTTTTTTTTTTTGCTAGACATTTCTTGTCCTTCCATTTAGATCCTGGAAATTACCAAGAAACAATATTGATCAGGGGTCTTTTTTGGGCTTTTTGTTACTGCAGACTTTCATTAGTTGCTGGACATTCTTTCCTGAGGTTTGACTTACATCCATGCTACATAAGTTTAACTAAGGCAACCCTGTTATCTGCAAAGAAAAACATGACTCCATTTGTGTTTAGGGTAGTACATATCATAGCTAGCATGCTGTGTGATCTGTAGTCTACAGTGCTTAGATTAGAGGCAAGTCTACCATACAGCATACGTGTTGTCAACGTGAAGAACAGAGGTGCCTCCACAGCCTTACATGGGTGACACGGGTTGACACTGCCAGGTACTGTAGTGACACGGATCACCACTGCCAGGTAACACGGGGCACAGGTAACACGGATCACCACAAGGATACTATACTCGTCCTTGGGTCACCACTGCCAGGTAACACGGGTGGACACTGCCAAGTAACACAGGTGGACACTGCCAAGTAACACAGGTTGCCACGGTAACACGGGTCACAGGTAACACGGGTGGACACTATGAGGTAACACGTCCCACGGGTAACACGGGGTAACACTACCAGCCACTGTCACACGGGTCGCCAGGGCAACACGGGGTAACACTGTCAGCTACTGTAACACGGGTGGACACTATGAGGTAGCACGTCCACGGGTAACACGGGGTAACATACCCGCCACTGTCACACGGGTCGCCAGGGCAACACGGGGTAACACTGTCAGCTACTGTAACACGGGTGGACACTATGAGGTAACACTGCCAGGAAACACGAGACACGGGGTAACACTGCCAGCTACTGTAACACGGGTGGACACTATGAGGTAACACTGCCAGGAAACACGAGACACGGGGTAACACTGCCAGCTACTGTAACACGGGTCACGCGGCGCCGTGTTGTTTACAAATTCGAGGTGCGAGGCACAAATATCGCTCAACAGCTGATTGCAGACCGATGAACGCTGTACTCCACACTTCACCGCTGATTTCTGCTGTATCCGTGCTGTAATATCTTCGTGCACATGAACATCATAACACATCCATGAATACCACATCTACACAAAATGCTATAATAACACAAGCCTACGGAATTGTATAGCAGGCAAAATAACACAATAGAATAAGTTTTTTGAGGAGGGCATGACGCAAAATCTGAGACGTGATTGGTAAGTGAAACGTGATTGATAACACTGGTCGACAAAAAAAAAATCGAAGATATGGTTCTGAACTAAATGAAGTGATTATAGGTAAATCGACCCTGCTGAATCGAATCTGATGTTCAATTAACTCTATCACGTCCAGTTTTTGAGAACCAGACGCAGTTCATGAAAAAAAAAGGGTAAAATCAGCAGAAATAGGTTTCACCAATGTTTTCATTTTAAACTCTTAATCTTTTCTTTTCTCAAGCCTATTTTGGGCAGTGCAGTGTTTTGAGTCAGTGTGGTTTGTGCAGTGAGCAGGGGAGGGTGTGCGCGCTGCGTATTGGCGAGGGGTTAGCAGGCTGTGTAGTACATTTTTACCTACTGATCGTACAGCTATTGACAAATGTTTAAATATTTTATTTTCTTTGCAGATATGATGTGTTTGATTTAGTGGAGTCCTAATTTTAGTTGGTTTACCGTATATAGTACCTTGTACCGGGGCTGTGATGGAGCGCCGTAACTGTGTGAATGCATCGGACAGTTTTTGTTACATATGTGGAATTTTTACCCTGACAGTCTGAAGAAACCTCTTACAAAGAATGTTAAAGCAGCTTGTCCTGCATTACTTCAGTTGCCGTATAGGTGATCAAGAAAAGAATGTGGGCCCTCACGTAGAATGCAACCCCTGTGTGAACCACCCGAATGAATGGGATGCGTGGAAAACGGCCATCAGGCAGGGCATTCGGCATCCAATGGTTTGGCGTGAACAAAAGGATCACAGTACTGACTGCCTACATTCTGCCTCACTAACATCAAGGATATCAGTAAAACGCGAGTAAAAATCAGGTATCGGACGTACCTTCTGCCATCAGGCCTGTGCCACATGGTCCTGATCTACCAGTTCCAAATGTTTCCAATTGCAAGTGCTATAAGTGAATCGATTCGATACGGAGGAGGAAATCCATGGATACAGACTTTCAAGAAATTGGCGACAACAGAGAGCCCAAAATTCATGAGTCAGGAAATGCTACATGACCTTGTAGGGACCTAGATCTACCCAAGGAGGAAAAGTGAAGCCTTGGATCTCGTCTCAAGGAGGAATTTGCTACAAGAAGGAGTTCACATCACCACGTTTCGTCGTAGACATAAAGAACTGTCAAGCGTCTTCAAAGATGGAACACAAGATCTGTTACTGCTTCATGTTGGACACACTCCTGGAACAACTTTGTGAGTCTCACCACTATGATAAGAGTGAGTGGCGGCGTTCATAGATTCAGGAACAAAAAACACGTTTAAAAGGCCGTTCTTCTGCAAAGGAAATAAGCTTCCGAGTGTTCATGCGCATGGCAGGAAATGAGTGAAAACTTATGAAAACTATGAAGACTTTGTATCTGCTGTTAAATATGAAGAAATCAGGGAATCTTGTGGGGACCTGAGGTAATCTCACTTGATTCTAGGACTCAGTTAGGTTACAATAAGCACATGTGTTTTCTGTGTTTGTGGACTCTAGAGCGGACAGCAAACATTACAAACAAAAGGAATGGCCAGCACGACCGAAAGACTCACATGCAGGATCAACTGCCGTACAAACCTCTTGTTAACAGTGAAAAAGGTTGTACTACCTCCATTGCATCTGAAACTTGGGTTAATGAAACAATTTTGTGAAAGCCCATGGATCAAACTGGTGCTGGTTTAGTTCATTTGTGAGCAAAGTTTGAACGCACTGTATCTGAAGCCAAAGTGAAGCAGGTGTTGTCAATGGCCCTCAAATTCGTCAACTACTCAATGATGATGACTTTGTTAAAGAGCCTAATTGCCTGGAAAAAAGCTGCTTGGAAGAGCTTTTGGCTGTTAGAAAAGGACATTAACAGGTAATGTTCCCCCCCCCTGAGCATCGAATTCTGAGGGAGAAATTGTAAATGACATGTTGAAAAGAGTTACATGCGGTTGGGGCTCGGATGTAACCAAAATCACTGTTTTCCATTCACATCTTGATTTCTTCCCAACGAATCTTGGCGCGGGGTCAGTGATGCGAGGGGTGTGTAACGTTTCCACCAGGACATTGCACCTGGAAACCGGATACAAGGACATTCAGTCCCAAACATGATAGGGGACTATTGCTGGACGCTACAAGTGAAAGCAGCTGCTCTACAAACGCCCGTGTCTGCAAACACAGAAACACTTCTGTGTACTATGGAGCGGGTGAGTACTTTTGTGTGTTTAGGATAGTTTGAATCATATGTATATTTAATAACCAAATTCAGATCTTGACTGTTCTTCTGAAGAACAGTCTAGATCTGATGTTCTTCGAAAACTAAGAGATCTTTCTCTCAAAAACAAATCTCGAAGTTGTGTTCCAAAAACAGATATATATATAATCTATATTTTATATATATATAAATAATTAATATAAGCCGATAAGTGTGTCTGTCTGTCTGTCGTGTGTGTGTGTGTGTGTATAGGTTCCGCCCCCCGTGGCGCGCAATGACCTATATGGCAATTTTGGAACCGGGTTGACCAGGGGAAGGTTTTAAGCCCACTTATGAGGATGATTCGATCACCCCCCCACCCCCCCCCCCCCCCCCCCCCCCCCCCTCTCCCCTTCTCATTTTTTTTTCTTTTTTTTAGCAGCCTAATTAGCGATAATTGTGCGAAAAAAAGTGGGTTGCGAGAATTGAGAGAAACCTTTTATGTAGGGTGAGGGGTAATGGTGAGTGAATGGGTGGGTGATGGGTAATGGGTCTTTATTTAACAACAAATAAAAGAAAAAAAATTTTAACGGGTGTCGGGGTGATGCGTGAGTGAATGGTGGGGGGTTGATGGGCTGGGGGTGATTGAGTGATGGGTGAGGAATAGGTGGGTGTTGATGGTAATCTTCTTAATCTATAAATAAAGCGAAAGTGTGTCTGTCTGTCTGTCTGTATGTTGTGTGTGTGTGTGGGTGGTGTATAGGTTCCGCCCCCGTGGACGCAATCACCTCATATGCACATTTTGGAACCGGGTGGACCAGGGGAAGGGTTTAGCCCAATTATGAGATGATCCGATCATTTTTTTATTAATTTTTATTTAGCAGCCTTATTAGCGATAATTGGTGAAAAAAAAGTGGGTTGCGAGAATTGAGGGAAAACCTGATTAGGGTGATGGGTAATTGGTGAGGACTGGGTGGGGTGATGGGTAATGGGTGTGGGGGGATGGGCGTGAGTGAATGGGTGGGGGGTGATGGGTTGGGGGTGATGTGGGTGATGGGTGGAGGGAATAGGTGGGGGGGGATGATGGGATGGTTCGAGTGAATGGGGTGTGGTGATGGGTAATGGGTGAGTGAAGGGTGGGGGTGTGATGTGTAATGGGTGAGTGAATGGGTGGGGGGTGTATGGGTAATGGGGTGAGTGAATGGGTGGGGGTAATTTACATACATTTCTACATCATGATTTCAGGAAAGAGAAGGGGCTATCTGAGAGTCGTGTTTGTCGGGCCGAAGGCCACCACAATAGGCCCTCCGCAGGAGCTAGCCAAAAAAGTCCGCCGGAGGGCGGCTTTGCGGCTAGTATATATAAAAGTCAGAATTTACTGTGATTTGGCATTATTTTCGGATATTTCCAAGATGTGCGCCCATTTTCAGATATATTTGGAACATATTTAAGTATATTTTTTGCCAGATATTACCTTAGGTCCTAATAAAGCCGCAGGCACCACCCCATAATTTATTACGAGTAATTAATTAACGTCAGGGGGATTGTTTCGATTAGTTATATAATCTATGTATACGTATAAGAATGTAATAGTATTAAAAATTTAAAAGCCGATATTTCAAAAACTAACGTGCTATGAGAAAAAAGCAATGCCATTTTTTAAATCAGCAGCAAAAATTCTTTCCAACCACACACAATGAACTCAGACCATTTTTTTGTCGACCAGTGTAATGTATTACATCTAATTTTATTGTATTTTGTTATTCAAAATGTCATGAAAAATTGTATTATAATCTGCCTTATGGATCATGGATATGAAAATAGCGCGAGATGATTTATTATTTATTTATTAGTAGTCTACCGTAGCTATTGTAATTCATATTCTGAGTTTTTCGTGAAATCATGGAAGAAAAAAATCTTAATTCTACACCAATTCATTCATCATATTCATTTATACTAGGTGAAAACTTGGAAAATATGTAAAAATGGGGTGAAATAATTGGAGATAATTAAGAGAGTAGTGGGGATTTTAATGGAATATATATATATAAATGTGTATATTTATACCCTTGTAGATTCAAATTTCAGGACAGTATCTATCCATTGCAATAATAGTCTAGAAGTGCCAATTCTTATGTTTTCATACTTCGCAGAAGTGAAAATAAAAAAATTACCATAATAAATAGGACGTAGAATGTTCAAATTTCTGATCTTTCCTTTGCCACTAAAAAATTGTATGTTGTCGAGCCATAAAATTACGAAAAATGACTGAATCCACCAAATTAGTTAGTCGACAAGAAAACTAAACAGATCATATCTATAAAGTATTGCTTATATTCACTAAAAACCGTCAAATGGTACCGAAATTACAGTAGCAATTACGTTATGGGTCTCTTTCTAACCCTTTGAGACCCAGAACGTAATTTCCATTGTAATTTGGGTACCATTAGATGATTTTTAGTGACTATAAGCAATATTTTATAGATATGACCTGTTTAGTATCCTTGTCTGTTAGAGTTTTCTGCGCTCTACAACTTTGTCCTCAGTAAAATTTATCGAATCTCGAACTTAAGTGGCTTTTCTGTGAGTTTAAAGTGAATTATTGTGGTTTTCAGGTGAGCTTCGTAGCGTCTGGCGGACTTAGTGTAGGTCTGAATGAAATGTTGATGCTACACTTCTGATAGAACTTGTGGCCCTCTACATCTTTGTCTTCAGTGAATTTTTTTTAATCACAACCGTAAGTGGCTTTTCTGTACGAAAAACCCCTCTGACCTGCCCCGCCCCCGCCCCGCATAAATCCCCGCTATCTATCTATCTCTATATATAAGCGAAAGTGTGTCTGTCTGTCTGTCTGTGTGTGTGTGTGTGTGTTTGTGTGTGTGTGTGTGTGTGTGTGTGTGTGTGTGGTATAGGTTCCGCCCCCCCGTGGCGCAAACACCTCATATGGCACATTTTTGGAATCAGGTTGACCAGGGGAAGGTCATAAGCCCACTTATGAGATGATCCGATCACTTTTTTTCTTCTTTTTTTTTAGCAGCCTATTAGCGAGAATTGTGAAAACAAAAGTGGCTTGAGAGAATTGAGGAAGCCTTGATGTAGGGTGATGGGTAATGGGTGAGGTGAATGGGTGGGGTGATGGGTAATGGGTGTGGGGGTGATGGGTGAGTGAATGGGTGGGGGGTGATGGTTGGGGTGACGGGTGATGGGTGAGGGAATAGGTGAAAGTGATGGTAATGGGTGAGTGAATGGGTGTGTGGTGATGGGTAATGGGTGAGTGAATGGGTGGGGGGTGATGGGTAATGGGTGAGTGAATGGGTGTGTGGTGATGGGTAATGGGTGAGTGAATGGGTGGGGGTGATGGGTAATGGGTGAGTGAATGGGTGTGTGGTGATGGGTAATGGGTAAGTGAATGGGTGGGGTAGTGATGGTGGGGGTGAGTGAATGGGTGGGGGGTGATGGGTAATGGGTGAGTGAATGGGTGTGTGGTGATGGGTAATGGTGGGGGTGATGGTAATGGTGAGTGAATGGGTGTGTGGTGATGGGTAATGGGTGAGTGAATGGGTGGGGGTGATGGTAATGGTGAGTGAATGGGTGTGTGGTGATGGGTAATGGTGAGTGAATGGGTGTGTGGTGATGGGTAATGGGTGAGTGAATGGGTGGGGGTGATGGGTAATGGGTGAGTGAATGGGTGGAGGGCGATGGGTAATGGTGAGTGAATGGGTGGGGGTGATGGTAATGGTGGGGGGTGATGGGTAATGGGTGAGTGAATGGGTGTGTGGTGATGGGTAATGGGTGAGTGAATGGGTGGGGGGTGATGGGTAATGGGTGAGTGAATGGGTGTGGGGTGATGGGTAATGGGTGAGTGAATGGGTGTGTGTGATGGGTAATGGGTGAGTGAATGGGTGTGTGGTGATGGGTAATGGGTGAGTGAATGGGTGGGGGGTGATGGGTATGGTGAGTGAATGGGTGGGGGGTGATGGGTAATGGGTGAGTGAATGGGTGGGGGGTGTGGTATGGGTGAAGTGGGGGGTGAGGGTAATGGTGATGATGGGGGGGGAATACATACATTTCTACATCCATGATTTCAGGAAAGTTAGAAGGGGCTATCTGGAGAGTCCCACACAGGTGGTGGGCCGAAGGCCCACCAATAGCCCTCCGCAGGAACTAGCCAAAAAGTCCGCCCGGAGGGCTGCTTTGCGGCTAGTATAATAATATAAGCGAAATGTGTGTGTGTGTGTGTGTCTGTCTGTCCGCGATAGGTGCCGCCCCTGTGGCGGAATCCCCTCATGTGGCACATTTTTGGAACCGGGTCGACCAGGGGAAGGTTTTAAGCCCACTTATGATATGATCCGATCACTTTTTATTTAAAAAAAAAAAATTAGCAGCCTATTTGCGTGTATTGTGAAAAAAAAGTGGGTTGCGAGAATTGAGGAAACCTTGATGTAGGGTGATGGGTAATGGGTGAGTGAATGGGTGGGGTGATGGGTAATGGGTGTGGGGTGATGGGTGAGTGAATGGGTGGGGGGTGATGGGGTGATGGGGTGATGGACAAAGGGATGGGGTGATGGACAAAGTTTTGGTGGGCCGAAGGCCCACCAAACACAGGTGGTGGGCCGAAGGCCCACCAATAGCCCTCCGCAGGAGCTAGCCAAAAAGTCCGCCCGGAGGGCGGCTTTGCGGCTAGTATATATATAATAGAGGAACGTGAGCTGGGCTTAGACCGTTTTTTTCGATCTGACGCTTTTATTTGAAATGTAACGGCTTACAGTTGTAATACATGTTTTGTTGTACGTCCGTTGCCGGTCTTGCGGAAACCATCGCCAACGGTCTGTGACTTTTGATTCTCGAGTTGCCATGTATGGATTTTACGGTTTTTTGGTTGTGACGCGTTCATTGGACATTTAACGGTCAACGTTTGGAATACATGTTTTGTTGTGCGGCCATTGCCTGTCTACCGCAAACCATCACCAACGGTCTGTGACTTTTGGTTCGAGAGTTGCCATGTATGGATTTAACGTTTTTTCCCTTGTGACGAGTTTATACGACTTTTGTCGGCCCAATGACCGTTAACATATTTGAAGCAACGTAGGGTTTACTATCTTTTGCCTGTCATGCACAAACGCTCTATGACTTACGGTTTGGGAGTTAGGGTATGAATATTAGCGTACGGTTTTTACCGATCAACAAATATTCATTATTGGGAAAATTATATTGATTAACAATTATATATACTGTCATTATACACAATTAATACTGATATCATTTTTACGTATATATGTAATTAAGTTTTTTTATTATATTTCCTCCCTATACATGCATACAAACATTATTCCATCTCTACTATTATTCATCACTGGAAAAATTACATTTAATAACTAGTATTTACTGCGTCATTATACACAATTATTACTGAGATAAGTTTTACGTATATATGTAAATAAAAAAAATCATTTTTTCGGGCTGCCAAATTCCTCAAAATGTTGGCCTCATTTGGTTTTTGGCCTTTTCCGACTAAACTATTGATCTAAATAGAAAAAGACATTAATACGTTTTGTCCGGTTGTACTAGATCTACGCAATGGCACAGTCCGTTTAGTCCTAACATGTCACATTCTCGAGATATATAGTTTTTTTTTTTTTTTTAAACCATTGATTTGTGCCTTCATTTATGCATGAATTCCACTTCCGCTTATACCACCGGATCGGCCTTCAAGAGCTGCATCTTTTATGCTCTATACCATTTTGACCTTACGTGTATGGTTACTGTGATATTAATGAAAATGTGATTTCCCCAAAAAATTCCTGGACATAATTAATAGCCTGCAGATTTTGTGCGAAAATAAATATCTCCCTATTTGGATGAAACTCGGTTTATAGGGGCTTCTACTGATGCCGATCACGAATCTGGCCTTTGTTTGCCGATATTCGATTCTTAAAGCTATTTCTTTCTATCAGTATGCTTATTTACGCCCTTAAAATGCATACAAAATTACC
>JACEEZ010002008.1:182612-190112 GCA_016584305.1 Chionoecetes opilio | reverse complement strand
ATGAATAAATAAATATATTCATCTTGTATTTACGTCATTATGCTCAGAAAAGGTGTTGATGTGTTTTTTAATTTTTTTTTGTATTGCTACTATTACTACGTACTACTATTATTATCACTATTTCTCTCATTACAACCACCCACTACTAACATTACTACCGTCTTAACTACCACCACTACTACTACTACTACTACTGTTATTACTACTGCCACTACTATTATTACTACAGCCACTACTATTATTACTACAACCACTACTACTATTACTACAACCACTACTACTATTACTACAACCACTACTACTATTACTACAACCACTACTACTACTACTACAACCACTACTACTATTACTACAACCACTACTACTATTACTACATCCACTACTACTATTACTACAACCACTACTACTATTACTACAACCACTACTACTATTACTACATCCACTACTACTATTACTACAACCACTACTACTATTACTACAACCACTACTACTATTACTACATCCACTACTACTATTACTACAACCACTACTACTATTACTACATCCACTACTACTATTACTACAACCACTACTACTATTACTACAACCACTACTACTATTACTACAACCACTACTACTATTACTACAACCACTACTACTATTACTACAACCACTACTACTATTACTACAAACCATACTACTATTACTACATCCACTACTACTATTACTACAACCACTACTACTATTACTACAACCACTACTACTATTACTACAACCACTACTACTATTACTACACCACTACTACTATACTACAACCACTACTACTATTACTACAACCACTACTACTTACAACATTACTACAACCACTACTACTATTACTACAACCACTACTACTATTACTACAACCACTACTACTATTACTACAACCACTACTACTATTACTACAACCACTACTACTATTACTACAACCACTACTACTATTACTACAACCACTACTACTATTACTACAACCACTACTACTATTACTACAACCACTACTACAACCACTACTGCCACTCACAATAACTACCATCATCTTTATATTTTTTGACATTTTTTATCACCAACAATTCATTTCAAGAGACATCACCACCACCATCACCACCACCACCACCACCATCACCACCACCACCACCACCATCACCACCACCACCCTCACCACCACCCTCACCATCACCACCATCACCACCACCCCACCATCACACCACCACCCCACCATCACCACACACTACCACCACCACCACCACCACCACCACCACCACCACCACACCCACCACCACCACCCCACCACCACCACCACCACCACCCACCACCCACCACCACCACCACCACCACCACCCCACCACCACCACCATCACCACCACCACCCACCACCACCACACCCCCACCCCCACCACCCACCACCACACCACACCCCCATCACCACCACTACCACCACCACCCACCACCACCACCACCACTACCACCACCAACCACCACCACCACCACCACCACCACCACCACCACCACCACCACCACCACCACCACCACCACCACCACCATCACCACCACTACCAAAATTATCCTTAAGAAAATACAAGATAAAGAAACTGATGTAAATGAAGAACAACAACAAGAAAGATAGAGACAGAAGGAAAACAACAACATACATTATAAGCAAGAGATTTTTTTTTTATAGATATGAGAAGCCAATAAATAATTCAGGAAATGGCATAAAAAAAACAAATACAAAAGTAATATATGATATAAACTAAAAGAATAAATAAACAGATGACACATTGAATAGAAAAATACACACGTAAAGGAAGAAGAAGAAAAAAAAAATGTTGGTACGAAAATATCTATCAAGTATTACGTCATAACTAGAATCTAATTTAAACATTTATTTTCTCTGATTCCTATAATAAGATCATTACAAGAACGTTTAATTATCTCGCCGCACAAATATAAATAAAAGAAAACTCCTCAACACAATAGATAAACGAAGAGAAGAGGTTACAACAACAAGGGGAACAAGAATTAAGAACAAAAAAATAAACACAAGGCAAAACAAAAAGTATAGAACAAAAATAATAACAGAAATTTGTACACCAAAAATAATACCTTTAATTGTAAGGCGATGAAAGTTGGTCGTCAGAAAGTGTGGTGGGTCTCGGAGCATAAGTTATATTGTTAATAGAGACGAGTTTTTGAACAAGAGCGCAAGACAGAGGGAAGAGGGGGGGAGTGGGACGGGTGGAGGGTAGGGGGGCAAAAGGGGGGAGGGGGACGGGTGGAGGGTAGGGGGGCAAAAGGGGGGAGGGGGACGGGTGGAGGGTAGGGGGGCAAAAGGGGGGAGGGGGGAGAGGGAGCGTTAGAGGTGGCGGCAAGATAGTAAGCTTTTTTCCGGCTGACATTCAAGTGTTGGTAATATATGTAATTTGCCACTGAGTGTGGGAGGAGAGAGAGAGAGAGAGAGAGAGAGAGAGAGAGAGAGAGAGAGAGAGAGAGAGAGAGAGAGAGAGAGAGAGAGAGAGAGAGAGAGAGAGAGAGAGAGAGAGAGAGAGAGAGAGAGAGAGAGAGAGAGAGAGAGAGAGAGAGAGAGAGAGAGAGGGGTGGAAGCTGTTTTTATTTTTTTCTGATCGCTCATTTTGGAAGTGGTTTCTGTCCCATAAATATTCTCCTTTCTTCTCCGTGTCCTTCATTTTTCCCTGTCTGTACCTCAGAGATTGCCAGACAGGGATAAATGAAGACTTAGGGGAGGCGGTGGCCGAGTGGTTAGCGTCTTGGAGTGGTGAGCTCAATGTCCCGAGTTCGAATCCTGCTGTGGGCATCTCTTTCGACCTTCTTTAATGCAGTCGACAAGAGCCTGGTACACTCTTAGAAAAGAAGGGTAGGAAAAGGGTAGGAAAAGGGTGCTTGTAGTGATGAAATACTGCTACCCTTTTTCTACCCTTACAAATATACCCTTTTGCAACCCTAAATATACCCTTTTCTAACCGCAAATATACCCTTTCTCAACCCTCTCGTCTAAAAAGGGTAGATAAAGGGTAGATGAAGGGTATAATCGGCAGCATCTACCCTCCAGCCTGGACATAGGGTGTAAAAAGGGTAGTGATGGTGCGATGTAACAATTCTACCCTTAATGTACCCCCCATTTCTGAGAGTGTAGGGGAGCCGAAGGTACCGAGTTCAAGTCCCCCAAGTTCAAGTTTTTCAAATTCAATACCCCTTGAACAAGCACTTGGGATGAAGATGAATTATAGTACACCAAGAAGTGTAAGATATTTATTTATAAACTACACAGGATACATTTAACCCCTTGAGGCCCAGAACGTAATTTCCATTGTAATTTGGGTGCCATTAGACGATTTTTAGTGACTATAAGCAATATTTTATAGCTATGACCTGTTTAATATCCTTATCCACTAGCTAATTTGGTATATTCAGTTACTTTTCGTTATTTTATGGCTCCACAACATACATTTATTTTATAGCAATGGAAAGATCTGGGCGTGAAGGGCTTCAGGGAGTACGGCCTGTTTCCCTCCCCAGAACAATTGACCTGCTGACACTTGCTCCCTGCTGACACTTTCTCCCTGCTGACACTTTCTCCCTGCTGACACTTTCTCTCCCCCCCTCCCCCCCCCACGGGACACATTTACTCACTATCATTTTCCCCTCTCACCATCTTCCTTCCACTTCTAGCAGCGCTATTTTTTTGGTGAGAATAGTGAGAATACGTTTCAACATTGGATACATTTGACATGGACGTTAAGAAATAATTGAAGATATTTTCATTAGAACTGCTATCACGATATTATTCATTCCATCTTATCTCAAAGTTTTGGTGTCTTTCTATCATTGCTTTGTTTTATCACTTGCAATGGTTACTTTTACGAGGGGTTGGGTTAAGTTAGGGTTTATAACTTGGGGTTAGGTTAAGTTTAAAAAAAGAGACTGAGAACTTCCTCAGGTCTAGGAGAACGGTGAGGACCTGGCCTCAAGATGGCGCCCAGTAGCGCTTAACATAGGACCAATGGGTGGTGGAAGTTGCGGAACCCTTCTTTTAAAGCAGGGGTGGGGAACGTCCGGCCCGCGGGCCGTATAAGGCCCGCAAAACCCTTGGGTCCGGCCCTGCCAAGGCAACCACGGACGAGACTCGAAATCCAATAAATCTAGGAGCTTTTTTTCATACCAACATAAATTGTTATTAAGTGCATGCATATACTTATAACGTAAATTTTAAGGGACGAGCACGTCCATTACGGGACGGATAGGACATATAGATGACGGGACAGACACGTATAATGCACGTATGGTTCTCGTCGGCTAAAAAAAGCAGGCTGATTTTTAAGTTGATAGTTATTTATGGCCCGCGAATGATGCCATGAATATCCAAATGGCCCTTGGTAGAAAAATGGTTCCCCAGCCCTGTTTTAAAGAGACCCTAGGTAAAACTATCCTTCCATTCTTCTGGACCTTTCTCCTCCCTCATAATCTTTTAAAAAACTCCAATTAGTTTTCCGACCCCTGTCCTTCCTGCTAGTCTCATCCTATCACTGCTTACACCCGACGGCCTGGTGCCTCCATCTTTCATCCCTTGCAATGCTCTTACTACCACTTTTTCTATTATATTTTCCACTGGACCTTCCACCAGTTCAACGTCCTCCACCTCATTGTTATTTTGTACATTCAGCAGTCTCTCAAAATATTCTCTCCATCTGTCTCTTTTGCCTATGGATATATTTGCTGTGTAATGCTGCCTTTGACGGGAAAGATGAATGGTCTTCTCAACTTGTTTCTCCTTTTTCTAAGCCAGTTTTTAATTCTACAATGACTAAAGAGTTGTTGATATGGTAAATAAAACGAAGACGTGGGGTGAAAAGTTTACTGCACGTTTTTGAAAATTAACACTTCAATATGAACATGGTAATCTTGACAATGAGAACCATGACGTGGCATCACTAACGCTATGGGCGGCGGCATTCATCGCCAGCCTCCTTCCCTCACACTTCCCTCACACAAATTAAATCTTAACACGCCTAAAAAGACTTTTAAAGCCACCAATACCGTTGTAAAATGCGATCCTAACACACTACACAACAGTTATCGTGGCCTTCCAAGTCTTGTGATCTGTTTCAGGACTGAGAACATAAAAAAAGTCGCCCATAAATTTGCCTTATTTTGTGTTATTATTCTATATTGGGTTTGTCATGATGTACCTTATTACTGACCAAGGTCATCACCGAAATTATCATTCAGGTCAAATGAAGGTGAATGAGCGTCCTACTTGGCTGCAGGCACCGGCGGTCTTTGCCACCACCTCAGCCTGCCTGGTGCTCCTGGAGGCTAATTAATGTTGTTTTAACCTCTGCCGCCTCTGCCTCTGCCTCTCCTCTGATTTCGGGATCTTGATCTTGGTTTCGGGGTCATGTTGATCGGATTTGGGGGACTGGTGAGTACTGGACCGTACCCTAAGCCTTTGGCGCGGAGGTACTGCATATGACCTTGTTGTGGACCAAAGGAATGGATCCCTCCCATCTCATTGACAGCATCTCCTTGCACTGTCCGGGGAGTGGCCTGTGACGGGTGTGTGCCCAGCGCCACAGCCTTGCGGGAGGAAAACGGTATGAGTAAGGCTGCGTACACGCCAAACGAGTCAAGTGCGTCGGCACAAGTCATTTGACTATTCATTTAGAATCAACACCGTTCACACCGACTGAATCAAAATGAGTCAATCATTAGTTGGTCAGTGGTTCAGGGGAGGCGGTGGCCGAGTGGTTAGCGTCTGGAAGTAGCTACCTTTTTTATATTTTTTATTAGTATTTTTTTTTTTTACATATGTGCCTATAGCGCCTGTAGGCAGTGACTTCTAAGGCTGGGATGGTAGGCCCTGGAGGTTCACTTGAGGGCTGTGATGGTTGGCTCTCGCCCGTGGTGGCGCAGGCATGATTTTTATAGTGACGCCTGTGATCAGAGGCTCATGCCGCCCCCCTGTGTCCTCCGATGCACTCGCCATCGAGGGTAGAGTTAATGGGCAGCATGTCAGTATTCTTAAGCCACTCGACGATGCAGAAAGATTTTTAAGTGGATATTGGTTCTCATCGAGGATCGAATTCGGGTCACCGAGAACACCACTCGGAGACGCTAACCACTCTGCTACCGCCTCCCCAAGCTTGGTGTACCGAGTTCGAATTCCGCCAGGTGCCAAAATCTTTCTGCACCGCCGAGTGGCCTAAGAACACCCACATGCTGCCCATTAACTCTACCTTCGACGGCGAGTGCATCGGAGGACACAGGGGGGCGGCATGAGCCTCTAATCACAGGCGCCACTAAAAAAATCTTGCCTGCGCCACCACGGGCGAGGGCCAAGCATCACAGCCCTCAAGTGACCTTCCATCCGAGCCCTGGAGGTCACTGCCCACAGACATTATCGGCCGAAGTGTAAAAAAAAAGGAAAACAAAAAGTTGTAACCCAGGCTGAATTTAATGTGTGTGGACGATTTTTGATCGACCTTATGGCCTCTCATTACTATACACGATGCCCAATGATCCCTGAACAAAATTGTCTTTAGTTTGAAAGGGGAACCGAGAGCTATGGAGCTCTCAGAGAAGAAAATAAAATATCCTTATTTCGCTGAAAAATTAGAGAGATGAAATTAACTCTCGAACTAAATTCATTATAGGACGTCCACTTGCATGATGCAGCAAATATCTATTTCTTAACAGTAATCCATACTCTACCTACTCGGGAGCATGGTTGCAGTTTCCTTAAAGCAGCCTGATAGTTGTGAAATGGACAAAAATTCCACATTCCACATAGTTATAATTATACGGATGAAATACAGATGTGAGTGTGCATGAGTTGATGCAGACAATTAAGATACACACATAATTAACCCACGAAAGAATTGAAAAGTGCCGAGCCAAGCACAAGATAAACTGAATAAAATAAGAGGACGAGTGTATCTCACCAGCAGCACCACCACCAGGAAGGATGCCAACTGCGGCTTCATGGTTGCGTTCTGATGCTTCTTGAGTCCTGGCGCATCTTTAATACCACACCAACACTGATATGACGCCCTCCTCACATGACCGTACTATCATCTTGCTCCCACGCCGCACCCAGGCAGCAGGAACTGTTGTGTGCCGCGTGAGGAAGATAAGATATGGTGTTGGGAACGCCACCTCACATCACCAAGGCATATGGGCTTACTATAAATCTGCGTTGTAGCTAAAGCCTGAATTAGCTGCTGATATTTATGAGATTACTTGAGGAAACTTGCCTAAAATTATTTGATGTTGATAATGTAACTATTCGTAAAATAACTATAAATAACTATTCGGTGCAGGTCCTTAGATATTTGTAGGCTACTTTGTGTGCGTACCTCCGATGGGCAAGTCAACAGGACAAAAAGAATGATTTATGCTTGACGGTCACGTTTTGCATTTAACCCCTTGAGGCCCAGAACGTATACAATGGAAATTACGTTCTGGGCC